>VRLP01003192.1:0-69064 GCA_009660295.1 Lophius piscatorius
TTAATCTTTTCTGTACCTTCGGGTTGTGATCATAAATGAAGTTGAGATTGATCCTCAGCTTCCTCATGCACTCAAAGGCCTCTCTGAACCTCAAACTGAAAAACAAAACAAAAGGAAGGACTCAGACACAAATCTAACTCTTTCAATCCCCGATTCCTTCCTTTAAGTGTCAAATCAAAATCCTGAAAATGCCGGTTTTCAGATGTTGTGGGAACTCTCTGAGAAGACCAGCCCATTTGGAGCTCCCCATATTTCTAAATATCTTCTATATGTTACATTCCATTTGCGTTTGCACCACCAATTGGAACATTGATGTGGCATTTGCTTTATGTGCACAATGCAACAAGAATTTAATTTTAAATTTTAAATTTTTTTTTTTTAAATTAATTATATATTTAAAAAAGGGACAGGGCTTATTAATGAACATATAAATGTAATCGTTTCTGAAGTTTCATTTAATCAAAGTGTTGAATTTAAGACAGTCACATAACCGCTGTTGTCGGCGTTGCATCAGTGCATAGTGATACCACTTGTGTTATCTAAGTAGCATCACTATCAAGAAGGAGCTAAAAGAGTCGAAAAAACTGTAGGTGCAATAAAAAAAAAGGGTCATACATCTATGAGAAAGTTAAAAAAATCCCTATAATGATGGGTTATGAATGAATATAAAATAGTTTTTTAAACACAGGTGCACAATAGCAGATGGGTTTGGCGTCCTTATATATGACGGAAGAATATTAAACTCACGCGTCCAACCACTTCCTGAGTTGATCCAACAACAGCGCTCGATGATGCACCGTCTCCAGGTTCCCACGTGGCATCTGGACACAAACACACACACACATATATATGTTTAACGTAACACAATATAGAGCAGGAATGTCTGATCTTCATGTGGATCTGAATGAGAATACAGACGGACATAAGCATCAGTTTTGCAAGGCTGATGAGTTTACGTAAGAAACGGTGACAATAGTGATGTGTGTTTTACACTGACCTGTAGAATCACTCTGGTGTCTTGTGGGACCACAGAGACGATCCTGGATCCCCTCTCCACCCTCCGAAGTGTCTCGTCATTCTGAATTCCATCTGAGGCCAAAGCTGCCTGCAGCCCTGTGGCGGACAAAGGTTCATTTATTGTTCTGCACCTTGACAAAACCATATTGAATGTTTATGTTAACTGTTGGAGGAGAGAGCCAAAAGCCAGCTAATGACAAAGCTAACTTTAACAGCTAGTTACTGGGTTTAACTCAGGTAGAAATCAGAGGTAATAGAGTATTTCAATTAAATATTTATGTGGATTGTATCTCTGTTATTCAACAGCGGGGAAGAGATAGTTAACCTTTATCATAAACTTTGAGTAGTAGTCTACCACTTAATTAAAACAAATGTCAAACATTTGTTTAGAACAAACAAATGTTTTACAACCTGAACAGATATAGACTCTGGGTTTTTTTGTCCGTTTGCATGTGATATGTCTCCTACGAACCTTTGATACTGACTGTGGTCAAAAGGAGGCAGCGACAGGTGTGGGAGTGCGTGGTGATAAGGAGGAAATCGTTGCTAACGGCAAAGGAGGAAATATTGGAGGCCAGCTGTGAAAGAGGCAGACATGGAGTGAATGTAGCAGCCTTGTCTTGAGATGAATGTGAAAGCTGGTGCGACAAAGGTGACTGCAAACCTGTGTGTCTCCGGCATATAGGTGGGATCTGTCCGTCAGGCCGAGTAGACATTCCTGAAAACATAAAGGGTGAGACATATGCATGCAGGCCTGGGGAAATGAGCTCACTTAGACTATGTAAGTTGAAATGTTTCTACCTCCCCACTGATGCTGCAGAGAGCCGTCTGAACGCAGGGAACAGGGAAGTTGATGCTACATCCACTGGAGTCTCGCCAATCCTCCACTGACAGTTCAGAAGAGTCTAAACAGAAATTGTATCATTTATTATTTAAATGAACACAGCTGACATGCTTGTATAGTGACATTTGCCGTGTTTATGAAAGCAAACATCAATCTTTTTCTGAGGGACTTAATACACTTGTCAAAAACAAAAAGGGAACACTTAATCATCGCAGTATGACGCCAAGTCAGTTAAACTTCAGGTAAACCAATCTGTCCATTTAGGAAGAACAAGTGATTATGAATCAGTTTCACCTGTTTTGGTGCAAATTAAAGTGAAAACAGGTGAAATGGAAAGGCAAAAGCATGACTACCCCCAAAAAGGGAATGGCTCTGAAGGTGGGGGCCACAATCCATTTCTCTGTACTTATCTTTCCTGACTGCTTCTTCTCTAGTTTCGTGTTCTGCTGGTGTCTTTGTCACTACTTGTGACATGAGCGGAACCTGCAGTCCAGCTCTTCCAGGATGGCTTAACCCTGCATGCAGTTTCAAGACGGTTTGCTGCGTCTCCCAGCACAGAGCATGGAGGAGATACCAGGAGACAGACCATTACACGGGGAGAACAGGTTCAAACTGGGGTCATGTGACAGGCATGACAGAGTCTGGAGACGCTGTGGAGAACGTAATGCTGCAGTATCATCATCCAGCAGGACTTGTTTGGTGATGGGTCAGTGATGGTCTGGGGAGACATATTCTTGGATGATCTCACAGACCTCAACGGGCTAGTCAACGATACCCTGACTTCTCTTCGGTACCAAGATGAAACTCAGACCCACTATCAGACCTTACACTGGTCCAGTGGACCTTGGGTTCCTCCTGGTCCGGGACAATGCCAAGTCTCATGTGGTCAGAGTGTGTAGGCATTTCCTGGAGGATGAAGGTATTTATGCCATTGACTGGTCCTCATGTTCCCCGAACCTGAATCCACCTGAGAACCTCTGAGACGTTATGTATCGCTGCATTAGACACCACCACCACTGACAACAGACTGTCCAGCGGCCCTGATCCAGGGGCCCTGATCCAGGGGCCCTGATCCAGGTCTGGGAAGAGATCCCCCAGGACACCATCATCCATCTCATCAAGAGCATGCCCAGACGTTTTTAGGAGGTCCCTTAGGCATGTTGGGATCAAACACCCTCCTGGGTCACATTAGTGGTTGTGATGAAATTCACTCGAGTTGGATCCGTCTGTTATTTCAGTTTTTCATTTGATATTTGGTGTAATTTAAAATCCATCCCTGAATGGTTTCATGAATTTGATTTCCATTGATCGTTCTTGCATAATCTTATTCTAAACAAATTATGTAATGTATATCAATAAAGATTTTCACTTTCAATTTTTCTTTCATCGAGATCCGGACTGTGATTTAAAAGTACCCTTAATTTTTTTGAGCAGTGTACTTATTACTTATAATAGTGGCTTTCATATAAACAATTTCAGACCTCAGTTTATTTAATGGTTGTAACTAACTAACTAACTAACTTTCCATGATGTGCAGTTTGCTTTTGAATGATCAAATATGTATCAAAGTTCATTTTTCAGCAGCAGAAGAATAATGTTGGTGACTGACCCCAGAACAACTTCCTTATCTGTCCATCTTCCAGCTGCAATGCAACTGTTCCAGTCTGGGAGCAGTGAACCATACTGATAACGACACCATCAACTGCTGTCTCTGACCTGAAACATAAAGAGGTACAGGGTCCTGACTGGCCTGGAAACAATACAATCCGATGGATTCCATGAAAGATTATTTGTCAGCTCCACAGGACAACGGCTAGGCTAGAAGGAGACGGCTGCTGTTGCAGTAGTGTTTCCAGCTCAGCCTTGCTGACCTGACTGTGAGGGTGTCATCAGCGTCTTGAGCTGGGCGAAGCATCAGCAGGTTGGAGGAGGCTGGAATCAGACCGGAGATCACACCGACAAACTGCTCATCCTGTAGCCACAGCAGATGCCTCAAGGCCAGAGGCTCCTCCTGGAGAACCGTCAAACTACCGAGAGGCAGAAAAATAATCAGAGTAAACATCGGAGGAAAATCAGTTAACCATGAAAAAATACAGTGGCCTGCAAATTAAATAACAGCATCTAACTTAATATAGTACCAGCTGCAGCACTGCAGGTTCTTGTTTTACCTGAAAGTTTTCTCGAGGACCAGAGGACGAGACACAGTGCGGAACACATTTGCAGCCTTGTCAGCCTGTTCTCCTAAATCTGGACAGAATGTTGTGCGTTAGATCCAGGAAAAACACTTACGTATTAGTTTATGAAAATTTAAAGCACAAGGTAAAACGCTTGATGAGATCATCAGAAGACTTCAGTTTGTTGTGGACATGTGCATTATCTTTGATATCCATCTTTTGGAGCCTTCTAGACTGTGAGACTGTTTCCATAGTTAGTCTAGACTTATATCCAAGCTGTAAATATAGGTGAGGGATTCAACAAATTCTGAAATTCTTCTGTACAACATCCTGCAACCCACCTTGGCAGTATAGAAAGATTTTTCCTTCAGAAGTCAACGCTGCAAGCTGATTGGTCTTCTGATGTTGGCATAGGAATGTCACTTGGTTGACTGGTGATGCCAGCTCCAGCTGAAATGAACACATGGGAGGAGGAACCACAGACTGCCTGAAGGTTGTCACTAGGATTTTATCTGAGGGGGATAAATAAAAATGTTCATCACGTTTGGAATCTTCCAACAAATCTGTCTCCTCTCCTCTCATTGGCTCGCACCTCCATCAATCACAGCCACGTTGGCGTTATCAATGGCATTCAGCCCAGTGCTCCGCTCTGTCGTCAGGCCCCAGTCATAGGTAATACTGGTCCAGCCACGGGTCACCATGTGGAGCCTTAGGGGGTGTTCAGGATCCCAGCAGATGCAAACCGGAGCCTTCTGAGAGTCTCTGCCAAAGTCCAGACTCTGCTTCAGATACCAGTGGTAGTTCCCCACCATCCACAGCTGGACTGCAGGGGGAGCGGGGAGAAAACCAAGGTGGATTATTCATACACTTATTGTTTATTTAGTTAATTAAATAGCCATTGATACAAACAGCTACTTGATGTTTGAAATGTTCTTCTTTTATTCACTGCCTTAGCAGAACCAAATATTCAAAACTAAAACACAGTTGGTCACTAGTCGCTGTAACTTTTTCCGGAGAAAGTCAGAGAAGTCAGCATACTGGACTATTTCTGACTGGCCGACATCAGACAGATTTTCATGGATCGTGATGGATGTTTATCAAGGAAGAAATTAAGTCGTACGATCCGTCTCTACTAAACATCATCATATCTTATAATTTTTTTTTCGATTGACAGACCCCTCAATTCACATCAATAAAATTAACTAAATCAGAGTCACAATTCGGAATTTACAAATATTGCACAAAGTTCCCCGTCTCAACATGAGCTACTTAACGTTATTGTTTTCAGAATGAGCCATGATGAGTTATTCTTTTTAAGCAGAACATCCTCCAACCATCCATCCCTACCTATTCTTTGTCGCTGAGCCTAATCTGCATTGAGCGGTCATCATTTATTTGCTGGGATCTACACTGACAAGTTCATAACTCAGTCAAATGTTTAATTTGGTGGTTTTCTCTGGTGTCAGTAGCTGTTTTATAAGAACCAGCCACGCTGATTCATGGCCTCGGGTGACCCAAGACTGTGCATGAGCGTAATTTACTGTGAAGTCAAATACTGTACTTCACTCTAGTGTGAGTTAACACCACTCTCAATCATTTTCATTGATCGCAAACTGATTTGATCCGCTCAACCTTCACCAAAAACATGAGCATGGCCAGTGAACACATTCTTTTGAAAACATTGATGGAAAAACACTGCTAATCAGGCTCTGCTTTTAAAATTAATAAATTACTAACATCTATGGGCAAAATATGGGCATCTTTGGAAAAAAAGAAGGAAACATCATCCTTTCATCAAGATACTGCAAACAAAGAATAAGCTCTAATGTCATTTTAATGCAGTTCATGTAAATAAATATCAGAGGATGAATAATTGCTGGACTCCAGGAAAATAATATATGTTGCTGTAAGTTTAACTTACTATAAGTGTTGAGTTGTTTGTCTTCTCCAACAGTCATGTCCTCCAACCAAATTGCTAAAACAGTGGAGTCACTGTTCCAAAGTAGATCCTTCACCTGAAAAAGACACAACTGAGGTTTTATATTTGATGCTTCTTAAACGAAGTGACAGTCAGGTTGATCTGAACGCACCTTGGCCTGGTCTTTACCGAATGGAAGGGTGAAGTCTCCGTGCAGCAATCCGTTCTTCTCCATTAAAACCACGCTGTGTTTGTTTGGGTGACGCTGAGTGCATGCTATCAGGCTGCCTGACGGTCTTGAAACATCAGAACGTTTTCTCAGTGAGTTCATTTTAAAACAGCACCTTGAAAACTACTAATGCAGCTTATATATGAAAGCTAGTATTTATCCAACAAAAAAAGACAACTGCAGTGTTTTTCTCACACATTTATAAAGTGCTCTGCATGCAAAACAGAAAATCCTGAAGTCAACAAGATCACCTCAATTTGCTTAACTAAAACTTTGGCAGCATTCTTACTTCCAGCATAGTGCCTGCTCCAGTCCATTGATGGGCTCACTGGTGGCCTGTAGAACACCCTCTCTGTTCCAGACACGGACCTTCCTGGCCCCAGTTTGAGGACAGACAGCATTGACGGCAAAAAGCTGACCATCGCCTCGCCATGTCACCCGCGGCTGGCCATCATCCCATGCAGCAGCCGGCTGCACCTCCTGTGGGTGTGTGTTAACATCATTCAGAATACTTTTCATTCATTTCCAAAAACTTTTGATGTTGAATTTCTGTAGTTGAGGAGAGACCTGAATCCTCTTCTGTGCTGCCCTTTTCCCCTCTGAGCCGTGAAACTGAGTCTCCTTCTTTCCCCAACCAACTGTGATAAACTTCCCTGCAAACAAAAAAATATGCAGTAGACATAAAAATATATAGAAGTATCATTATCAATAAGCCATACTACAATTATTTCTACATTCTACGTATCATCTCATCTCCCCCACTGTGGGTCATAAATCATTTGTAGCCCCCGTACCTTCTCCAAAGTCATCCTGGTGGATTCGGACTTCAATGATTGGCTCAAAATCTTTAGTCATCATGATGATCGATTCCTGACCTGTGAGGACAAACGATTAGTGATCTGTAACACTTCTCAATAATTAACTAACAATTCACTAGCTAACTGTAACAAAGATCAGATGTGCATAACTAGAGTATATATATATTTTGATCATAAGCATTTAATGAAATTGAACTTAAATTGTTGTTCATCTTTGGCCATTTCCAAACAAAGTTAAGTTGCTACCTTTACATTTTTTCATGTCTTATTTACAAAAGTTTGGACACTGTATTAAGTCCGTCGTCACATTGAGCGTGCTAAGGCACTTTTGGCATAGATTTTTATGCAGGCTGGTAGGCTGGTAGCACTAAGGACCTTGTCTAAAAGGTCCACACTTTATTTCTTGACTGGGATTTGAACCCGAGTCTCCTGGATCAAGGTCAGTAGTGTAACCAACAGCTTTCCAGCTGAAAGAGATAATAGGCATAAATGATAATTTGACAATACAGCTATGAAACGGTCCAGAGGGGTCTCCGTCTGAAAAGTTCAAATAATAAATTTTATCTTTTGATTTAAACTGGGAATTAATATTTCAATAACTAACGTGTTTTTAAAAAAACTGACCAGTGGTGAGAACAACAAGCTCTTCATCGGGACTCCAACTCATCGAGGTGAGGCCACTGTCAACACTGCCAACACACTCTAACTGTGGAACATGGACACACAATTTGTGAGAACCCTCATTGCCATTATCCCCACCTTAACTTGAAACTTTAATATGCATACACTTTCCAGTTTTTCTCTCTAACCTGAGAAGTGTTGAGGTTAAAGAGTATGACTTCGCCACCAGCTGTGGCTAAACAGGCCGATTCAAGTTCAGCCAGGTCCTGCAGTCCCACCACCACTCTGCTGCCATCCTCTGGGAGAAAACCCTCAGCTGTCAATGATGCCTCAGTCACCACCTGCAGAACACGAAGGAATGGAGTTGAAAGACTTCATTTTCACATTTTAGTATAATTAATAGCTAATATAACTAACTGATATAACTAACCATCATACCCATCTGCTTTATAACTTGTTTACAATTCAAATCGGACAAATTTAAAAACAAAATGGTGTCCATTATGAGAAATACAGAGGAAACATAGAAAGTGTGCCACTGAGCATAACTACACTTCAAAACCGCATCTCCTCCACAGACGAAACATGTACAAGATGCAATAATCAGCTGACCTGGACGGTTCGTGGGTCATACTCTTTGATGGAGTGGTGAGATGCGACCAGCAGCGATCCTGTGTCAGATCGCACAGTAACACACTGTGGGGAGCCTGTTCCACGCAGCTCTGAGCTCCGTAAACTCTTCAGCAGCTTCAGGTTGCGCATTTTACCTCAGAACTGACTGAAAACACAGCAAGCTCTGCAGCCGAAGGCTGTAAAACAACAGAAACAGACAAATCATTAATTTCTGACATTATTGACTGATATACCAACATGATACGTATGTGTAACATTGATAAGACTTTGTAAGAAATTTAGTATTTGCAAATTTTCAGTATTGAAAAGGGTAAATGACTGAATTGAATAAAAGATTAACACTTCTACCTACTTTGCAATCAATGCAAATATGATTTTCACTGCATACACTCCCCAGTATGTTGTCTGTCTTGTACCATATTCGTACACCCACTGGTAAACGCTGCCTATTAAAGGAGAAAAATCGCTAAAAACACCTGAACACATTGTGCAAGCATATTTCACCATTTAGGCCACATAGTCAACTTGATGTTTTCTGAAATCTTGAACCTTAGCTGATCCAGTTTCTTGAACCGTGCCTATCTGTTTACAGTTAGACAAGTAAGATAAACGGACAATAATGGTATTTCTAAAAGTAATTTTTAAATTGTAACGTCTAAGGAACAAAACCAACTGTTCTAAAGACCAAGTTGTCCAGAACTACCAGTTGGCTAATCTTCAAATTACAGGGCGAAATTCATATGGAATAATAAAATCGACCTGACGAATAATTACTTTTTTCAATGTTGATATACTCCACTGAAAACTGTAAAACATACCAAGAAGAACCAGCTTGAAATAATAAAACCTTTAAAAGCCCAGTATCAACAACAAAACATCATGCATGTGGCGCTGTCACGCTCGTAACCTTTCATTCCATTGACGCAGTTGGATGACGTAGGACTGTTTCGCCCCCTGGCGGCCTGGAGTGAAGACACATGCAATAGAAAACTAGAGCGTCCATTTTCAATGGCTAACATTTTCATTTGCTATCAGGAACGTGCGATCAGGGGAGGCTCATCATGAAAAGTAAAAAAACTAATAATGATAAAATTTAATTAAATTAAAATTAATATTTGTCTGCCGATATGTGCTTTAAATGTAATTTCTGTATGATTCCCATAATTTAATTCATTTTCTATATTCACAATCGCTGAATTTTGATATTTCCTCCTCAAATAGAGAGAAGACTTGTGAGGTGTGGCTGTTAATAGGCAATGTATTTCAAAAAAGTGTATAACATATTTAGTCTTGCTGATCTGAATTAAAACCGTAATGAAAAAGCAGGAGGGGAGGCAGCCATTACCTCTGCCTCAGCGAAGGGGGTGTACTGTGCTTGTTTGCACTGGCTGCAAAAAATGGAAGATTTTTATATCCAAGCCACCCCAGGAAACTTGATTAATTATTAAAAAAAAAAGTATAATATAATTGTATATAATTGACAAGTTCCAGAGTAAGTGTGCTCTTTCTCTGAGCCGATACAAATTTAACATTCTGTGTAGAGAATTCTGATATGAGATAAGAAAAACAAACAGTTGACAGTGTGCAAACTTCATGACATCAATACCTGTGAAATTAAATTAAATGGGGCAAGGGTTTCCAAAAAAAAATGTATAATGTTATTGAATTCAATGAGTGTATTTTCACAAGTCTAATTATCATTAAATGACAGGGACTTATAGTGAAAAACTACAAATACCTTAAGTAAATTTTGCAGTTTTCCACAATATACTTTGGTATACCTTTTACTTTTACTCTATATTATAACACAAATATCTTTCACATTTTCAGAACAGGCTTATGTCTTTATGAGATCATTCTTATGTTGCATCACTGCATGCTTGTCTCTACATGAAGACAGATTCCAACCTAAATGGAAGCAGCAGTAAGTTATATAAAGGAAAGTTGTTTGCTTCGTATCTATCAGAGTGTATCACGCACAGCAGAAGAAACGACGACACATGCAAAGTGTTGATAAAGTGTTAAATTGATATTATGCAAATATTATATTTGCATGACTTGAAGGTCAGGTTTACACAAAAACAAATGTCAAAAAATATTGTTTTTACCTTTATACTTTCAGTAAATTTCAGAGCTTTTACATATTAACTTTTAACTTGAATAAAGAAACAAAACTTCTACTTTTCATACTCTTTTCTCATAGAGTAACTGTACTTCGTCTTTAGGAAAGGATATGCGTATTTTCTCCGCCTCTGTTAACTGGATTGGAGTCTTGTTTGGTGTCCGGCCTTTTCTCTGTAAATAAAACGGATGTGGTTTATATTTAAACCACATCAGGCTTCTATGACTTTTGTTTTGTAAAATAGTAGCAGGAAGTACTAGTCGTCCTCATTAGTTGTTGCTGATTTATCAAACAGGCGACGGACAACAGGTAAGAGCAGAGCTGGACGGCACAACGCCACGTCGGAAAACACAATAGGAGAGAGGATGGCTGCTGGAAGGTAAACATTTATTCGAATTATCATTTTCATTCTGTGCTTATTCAACATTGATAAGGCAGCAAACACACCGCGTTATCCTCACCGTCAGACCAATCCAGTCTTTTTTTAGTCACCTCTGCTGCAGTTGGCTGAGATTCTGTTTGTTTAAAAATGTCTGAAGTGATTCTTGGCAGCACGTGAGGCAAAATTTATATTCGTGATTAATCTCCTCTCTTTGATTATGTCATCAAAAGAGCTAGATTCTGTTTAATATACCAGCATGCTGACGTTATTGTATAAATAAAATCATAATGTCCCAATAATTGGTCTTATATGGTGGAACTGTTTAAGGGATTAGTGAAGGACTTCTTTTATTTAACGTCGAGAAAAGAGATGACATCAGTGTAGTAAATCCACCTGTTGTTTTAGGGTAGTAAGGGAGAATGTGTGCACATATTTCACATCTGCACGTCACATTCTTACTACAGATTGTAAAACTGTGAGGTCATCTTTTAAAAATGGAAATATAGTGGAAATATTTAGTGTGACATCCGTCATAAATGCATATAAAGTATCTTATTCTTTCATCCCATGGAGTTAAGGAACGTGATGTGATCTCTGATGATTGCTTTTTGCTCACAAGATATCTCAAAAAGTTGACGACGGATTTTGATGAAAGTTTCTGCATTGGTGGATCTCAGGGGAACGGGGAGTTGATTACATTTTGAGGTGGATCAGATTAACGATGCATCTTCTGGATAACTATTTATACACCCCTTTATAAAATGATTGGGGGAAAAACATACTGGCACAAATACTTCAACACTTCATCATTTTAATGTTGTGGGTAAGGTTTGGTGATGCTACAGTGACGTTTTGCGAGATATGCTCAAGACAAGATGGCCACCCTTCAGAATCCCCTGAACCTTAATCCAATACATCAAAAACGTTGTCAAAGTTTAAACGTTTCTTACAGTTGCACATGTTTCTTACTTTTAACACATCAACCTCAGGACAAAGTGTTCACTTGCTGTCTAATATATACTTTGTCCAGAGGTTGATGTGTTAAAAGTAGGAAAATGTTCAATTCCATTGCCATTCTTTTCTATCACTAAGTGTAATTGAATCAAGATGTGGATCTTAATCCAGACCTTGAAAATTTAAATATATGGGGCTATAATCTCTTGGTTCATTCTGAGTCATTGAAATAAAGATAATACGTCATATCTACATAGATAAATAGATCTTAATCTGCCATCATAGGAATTCATAATTTTGTGGATAACTTGTAGGCTACCGATGACGAACAGATGATAAAAGTTGGTTTTCCAGGGTCAAAGATTTGGTAATTACTTAATTTGGGATAAGGCAGATAAAAGAAAAAAGCAATGTCATCATTGTTTAAATGTATTTATGTTGTAAATATGTTCTTTCATCAGCTTTTTCTATATAATGACATTGTAGTGTTTACCATATGAATAAATCTATTTTGATGTGAAAGATTATTCTCAACTGCATGTTTCTTTTTATTTACCTTTTATAAATAATTAGAGCAGGATTTTCTTTTGATGTAGCCTTGGAACTATTTTCCCGTTGCTCACATGTTAGTGATAAAACATGGGCAACCCGGTCTCAGATTTCTCTTTAGTAAGACCGTTGAAATTGTTGTGTTAAATATAAATCATGTGCGGTAACTAAATTACTGTACAGCTATCCATAAACCAATTTCCCTCCCACGTGGTGATCCTGAGGGGAGAACGTCGAAGGTTGTCTGGACGTGACAGAGATAAACACGTTGAAACACTGATTTAAAAAGAGATTGTTTTGTCTGTCTGCTTCTCTTTATTTCAGTTCTCCAGTGATTAGGAAGCCGAGTTGGCCGTGATACTTTCTTCTACTTCCGCGGTTTATGGTGTCCCCCTGCTGACCGAAGAAATCTAATGCACAGGGGTCATATCGCAACCTATAGGTAAAACACAATTCATGATAAGTGAAACCTCATTTAACCATTAGGATGCTGATTTTAAGACAGAAATATAAAATTTCCTTCAATGAACCCGCATTTATGACTCACGCTGATTTATCAGTAACATATTTCTTCTCCATGTCCCCCAAGAAGGTTGTGTGTTCTCTCTTCTTATGTGGACTTCTGGTTTTGCAAGAATGTTAATGCATAAAATATCAGAGAGAATTTAATAATGAGGCAGGGAGTGTGGATTGTCATGGGCCAGAACAAAGAACATTATATATGGGTGCTGATCTGAATCAAGGGACAGATGCCAGATTTATTTATTTTTTTGACTTTATTTCATATTGAAAGAGCTTTTTATAGCATTAATTTCAATTACTGATAAATCAGTTAATGAAGTCGTGAACCTTTCTAGAAGAGTGGAGCATGTTCAAAAAAGAAAGTACGATATGGAGACAGATCAGATGCAGCCTCACTGAGGCCGATTATGTGCCGCTTACACGCATCCCCTTTCCACGCACACAATACCATGTCTACAAACATCTCACAAGTTTGGAAATCTTTCACCGTGAATGAAGAAAATCTAAAACTTGCAATTTGTAACAGCCAGCCATCGGGCCGCTGTATGTATATGTACGCTGTCAAGTATCTATGGAGCACCGAGGCTTAGATACTTTTATTTTCACTTCAGAGAGTTATATAAATTAAATGTATTATTATTATTATTATTATTATTATTATACAATTGGTTTAAGAAACACACAGCAAGGAGGACCCAGCGTACATTAACTCATCAAGTCACGACACATACACAATGACGTCCAACCTTACCTCACCGTAATCCTTCAATATCAGAGCATGTAGAATAAACTACTCATCATGGTTTTAAAACTTTAAAGAGAAAAAAAACCCCGGAATGGTCAGTCAGACTTTATAACAATCTGTGATCAGTGATCCGCCAAGCAAATAGCAATGGTCTTACCTCTAGAATCAGATTCATTTTCATACAGTCATATTTCAGAGATTTTTTTCGCTCTGCTGAAGACTGTCGTTCCATCTGACCTGTCGATACTGCCGTATGATGGAAAAAAAACCCAACAAAGGATAAATGACAAGAATTAAATCTATCACAAAAGGAAAAAAAACATGTGTAGGACCAAAATGCGACCGAAAAAATAGCTGAAGTAAAATGAAAAAACAAGTAATAAGAAAAATGTAAGAGTCAAATGGTAAACGAAGATAGATGAATATGAAGATATATGCAGTACTACAAAAAAAAATATGTAGATGGCACAAAGACTGAAAACAGCTGTAATCTGCCACAGTCACGCAGTGGTTAAACAGTGCAATATATCATCATAACTAAATAACGAGGTCACATGACCGAGAGAAATATTTAACTTTACATTCTTAATAGCATTCCCAAAGAAACAGTCGGATGGCCAGGCAATAAAAAATGAAAGGAAAGGGGAGAAGTCCAACTCTTCATTCAAGCCTGAGGAAAAAGTTGCCTTGAGTTTGCACATCCAATATGTTTCCCGTTGAAGGAGATGCTTGTGTCAGTCGCCACCCCTAAAGTTCTTAGGGATGACCTCAATGGGCATGACTTTCAAAGAGTCTGGCATATTTGTGTTAAATGTTTGTTTTGTGCGGTCTATTTAGAAGAAGCCACTTTCACATTGAAGTTTGTAGACAACATGTGTTGCATTGCAATTATCAGAGCTTCTACAGTAAAATGATTTTTGACTAAAAACATCCACAAATGTAATGTCTCTGTTGATGATGTTGCAGTGATTATGGGAACCACATCCTAAGGTGCCTCTAGTTTTAGGGAACCGGGTTGTTGGTTTCTGGGGAAGGTAGATGACTCCTCACCCGGAGGAGTCATTCAGTGTGGGTGCTCTCCTGAAGGAGAAGGATAGAGGTTCAGAAAATACTGGACATAAAGTGGGGTCGCTGAGAAGGATATCCCAGTTATTGGTAATGATGTTTCTGATGTCATAGGTCATGTTATGGAAAGGTGTGGTGAAAAATAATCTGGAGGGTTGCTCAACTTGACAAGGTCTCGTAATTAAGAGGAGCCTTCTGTCCAGGGGTTTAGATTTAAACAGTGCTGGATTAAGAACTTTTTTGTTACATCCCTCCATGCTCTAGGATGGGGACTTGCACTGTGCTACCAATGCAGGACTGAACTCCTCCGCTGCCTTGTAGCTGGTATCACATGTTTGATTCCAGCCGTTGCCGTATAATATTTTTGTTTTTGCATGGTATAAAGGTCAAGTGATTTGTTTTTGTGAAGAGACACCTGACATAAGACGGAAACAGTAACAGTTTACAGTAACAGCAGAGACCACTCTGCTGTTACTGTAAACAAGTTTCTACATTTAACCTTCTCAATTTACACTCCAACAAACTCTTTCACTTTGGACTTAACCCTTCTCTCATCCTTCGGTCTACTCACCTCATAACAAAAATTCTCCAAGCGCGTCCTCCCACATGACTTATACAAGTTCTAAGATTTAAAGGTTAGAAGTTGAGGGACGGTTGACTTCCTTAGGTCGATATAATGATGATAGTTTGTAGCAGGAACAGTCTGATAGCATGTTCATTGGGTGACATCACCAACACATCCCAATTAAGAGACGGATGGAGAAGAACAGTTTGACTTCATCAGGAATGGATAACTTTTGAACTGGACATCTGAGTTCTGGGTCACTCGGCATCAAAGCAATAAATGGATGAATATGGAACTACGTGTAAGAAATCTGTGATATTTATACTTTTATCTAGTAGCAGTTGAGAATTTGAGTGTGAGAGTGAAGTCAAATGTTTCCCATACCAAAAGTTTGTATAAAGTCATCAGTGCCGCTTAATCAGACAAGATCTTTAATCCAGCGGTATTCAGTTGGCTTTGAAAAATGTCACAAAAAGTCCCGAACAAGTTAAAAATCAAAGGAAACATTTGCCTTCTCTAAAAAAAAAGAAAATGTTTTTTAGATTTTAGAAGGCCAAGGGTATTAAGCTAAAATTGAAAGAAGTTCAGTAAGTCAACCCTACTCCCTAACCCCAAACAATAATAAAACAAAATATTAAAAAAAGAAAAAGAAAATAGCTATCCACACCATTAGCAGTATATGGTAGGAAAGAATCTATTGATTTATACGCCCCATAAAAACCAAATAAATGGGTGGATTCAAGAATTTTTCTCACTTTAACATATAAAGACAAGACTGCATGGAACGTTTTTGTCAATTATAAATTAAAAGTAGGATGGATTATTGTGAAATTGGGTGGACGGGTGATGAATGTGGGCGAGAAAGAATTGTCAAAACTTTGGAGCGATTGTCAGTAAAGAGATGGATCCATGAATTTCATTGACTTCCTTTTTCAACATTACATATAAACTACCATGAAACTTGGTGGAAGAGTAACCAAAGCATGAACTGATGACTTTTGGAATAGGTCCAGATAAAGAAATGGATCTATGATAATTGTTTTCTTTTACTTAAATATTATCCTTCGGGGAGCATTTCAGTGTCGAAAAATGTCTTTTTGGAATTTTAATTGGATTTCCGTTTACTTGGACAAGTGTGAACTCCATTGAGCGCCCTTATTTATGACTTTACTGATTTTTGGTTTTGGAAAGAGATACTGATTTATATGGTGGTAAGGCCATCGGATAATGATGACAAAATAGCAGAGTTTCCCCTACCATTATATTAGGTGCCCCCCCCACCCCCACCCCGCCACCCCTGAAGGTCAAGTTCATTTTATTGTGTATATAGTGCCAGATCACAACAGAAGTCATTTAAGGATACCTTCCCTATAAAAGAAGTCTATACCTTGTCCCTTTATTAAACAGCCTGAATAGCCTTACGAGATTTCTCTTATTTACGACGGCATGTCATTTCTGTCTGTACATGGTCGCGCGTTTACAATTCTCCACTGCTCTCTGTATCGCACGCGAAGGATTCCCTCCCATGCGCGCACACACACACACACACACACACACACACACACACACACACACACACACACACACACACACACACACACACACACACACACACACACACACACACACACACGTGCGCATGCGCAGACACACACAGGTCAGCACACTCCCACAAGCGGACAGAGAGCGCGCGTCGGAAAATATCTTGCGTCAACCAGCTGAAAGTGTTTGTGTCGTTTTTCGTTACAAACACTGACGCTTAGACGGCCTTTCTAAATTACCTTAAACCTAGTTTTGTGATAAATAAGTGTCAAGGTATCTAAGTTTCTAAGTGTGCAGCCAACAGAAAAAAGCTTTTCAGGACTAAAAGTATTTTGCTTCTTCCAAATACAGGGTTGTGCTCCAAGTTGGGTATTTCCTCTCGTTAGTCACAATAAACGCATTAGGTTCAGTTTCTTTCATCAGAAGTCTTCTACGTATGCTACACACCTTCCTCTGTCACTAGTTCAACACACATCAGCTGATAAAAGAATCTCGCCCCGCAGCATTCCTCCTCAACATACCGGTCTGATGAAGCTGATCGGCTGCTGCCTTTTCCGTCTGCCTCCTTCCAAATTCATCCAGTCTGAAGGAGTGAATTCTTGTATTGTCCAGGATTTGTGTAAACATTCCTATTCTATTTTTCAAACAAACACACACATTTAAATGGACATCCATGTTTTACTGACGAGTCCATTGTACTATTTTTATTCCCAAGAATACTATAAATATTATAATATCTGCTATATCTCACAATAACTACACATTCACCAATTGCACTACTGCATAACGGCACTGGACTATTTAATTGATATCAGATCTTGTAGACCATTATAGCTGTTAAACCTAAATTTAAATGTGTGTTAATTTTTCCATTAAGTAGCACAATGACTAGTTTCTTATTAAATACAGATCCCTGTCATAGAGCCAGAACTCTGTGAGGTTGCCGGCCTCGTCTTCAAATTCAAGATAAACATCAGGTTTAAATATGAGTTTTCCAACCAAATGTCTTGCAAAATTATTAACCCATTTTAGCAGCTTTTAAACATTTTAGATCATAGTGGGAAATGATAAGATCTTAGCATTTAGAGAGAAGTAAAACTGTGTGAGAATCACACAACTGCAAGTTGGTGTAGATTGTAAAGATTAATTTATGCTCAACGTTAAAGACAGATCTGGATGTCCGTACTAATGTGTTCATTTTGAAAGTATTTCTATACGACTTGAGAAATATAAGGTATTCTGATAAAAGGCCTGTAACAGAGCAGTATCATCAGAGTGTGCGGAGCCATAATTCAAGCAAGACTTCATAAAGAAGGAAATAAGTGAAGTTAATAAGTTAAAATAAAGCGTCCATGCACATGGTAAGAGGTGTCACTTACTGCCCTCCTGTGGATGCATCTATGCCAATGTAAATTATGTGCTGAAATACCTCGACCTTAACAAATACAAAGTTTCTAACTGATATATTTATTTTCATGTTTAGAGAGAACATTAGTGCCTTAATTTAATTCAGAGGCATTTTCCAAAGCAAGCATCGTCTTCCCGTTTGTTGTGACAAATGTCTTAAATTAACACCAGGTAAAAATCAATCAATCAATCAGTTGTATACCTTCAGATGAAACTTTTGGTGAACTTAAGTGCTAATTTGAATACATTAGTGTCTAATTGGTGGCTTTTCAGAGGTAGTGTACCTTTTGGAATCATTTCTGTGAATGTTTAAAATAATCTGACACCCAAATAAAACTTTTATTTCCACCTGAAAGAATCCAAAGGAGTGAGCTGTAAACCTCTTTGTGTTACCTTCCACCAGAAAATCCAGACAATCCCCCTTGCAATTGGAAGAGGATGGGACGTCCCACCGTGCTGCTTTTCTTTCCTGTCAGGGGAAAACTTCAATCACTCCAAAGCTCACTCCTGATTGGCCCTTTCAGTGTTCCATGAAACCTCTATAGGTGGTGTCTGATTGGTCCTTCGTCTGCCTGGGTGAGTGTCACTTCCTATTCCCACCAGCTGCTGCAGTCAATCAGCCTATTGTGTGTGTCTGTGTGTGTGTGTGTTTGTGTGTGTGTGTGTGGTCACACTTTACTCCCCCTCCCATCCTTTTCCTCTACAAAACACCCAGCCCTTACTCCTCTCCACTCCCATCCCCCCCCTTTGCTCAAACACTCATACACTATTTGGCTCTCTCTCTTTCTCACACACACACACCCACACACCCACACAACTGTGAATAAACACTCACACTCTCGTGCCCCATGAGGCACAGCAGTAACCTGAAATGGGTGAGTCATTGGAGAAAGTTACACCAGTCCGTTTGTGTGTGTTTTCAGTGCAGCAGCGTCTCTGCAGCAGATTTTTGCTTCACTTGAGAAAAGAGAAGGAAGATTGAGGTTCAGCACAGAGCGAAGTCAGGGATTCTGCACAAGGTAGGCATGCATGTGTTTTTAATGACGGACTGTTACCCGATCACACAGTATGGTGAAGTTTGGTGGTGTTTCAGTTGGTGAACGGCAGAGATTTTCATTCTGACATGCTTGCTATGCGATTTATGGGCAGCTTGCGACCTGTGTTTGTCAAGTGGTTGTGGGTATCCGTTGTAATTGTTTATAAAGAGCTTCTAGGTAGCAGAGATGAGACACCTGAGCTTCAGTAGCGAAATGAGTCTTGTATGTTTTTCTTCAAACTGCTTTTAATTTGTCTTACTCCATCTGAGACTGTCAAGGTCCTCTCTCCAAAGAAAGGTTTGGAATGGACACACGTTTTATTTAAATAAAGAGCCGTCTAATCAATTAAATATTAAAGTTTGTCATTATCGCTGTACATTGAGTTGTACAAAAGTGTTGAATTCTCTTGCTCTAGTTGTAAATCTCAAACTCTGGGTCACCATATGCCGCTAAACCCTTAAACCTTTTGTTGGAGGGAAGAGATAAGTCTGTGGGTAGGATTAAAATGACTGAGAAAAGTCACAATAACCTATTTCAGTAGTAATGCTTAGCTGATCAAATAATGCAATGCAGTATAGGCATTAACATGACACAAAAATTAAAAGACGGGAGTAATCATGAAAAAACAAGTGATGTTGAAAAAGCCGGAGAAGCCTCCAAGTAATAATCCGACAAAGTCAGACGGATTCACAGACTGAAGTCTCACAGTACAGCTTCTACCTCCAGTCATCTACAATCAAACTTTTGGCCCTGTAACATGAATTTAAAGTTACTGGATTTGTAACAGCTACACTTTTGAATCTGCAGGATCTGGATTTATATTTATTTAAGATTCTTACATTACATTTAGAAAGTAAAGAAAATGTTGAAAACGACAATGTTGAAGAAGATCGGGGATAAAAAGGATCCTGGATCCAGCTATTTATCAAGATCCAAAGTAAGATTTAATGGTTTCTGTTTTGTTTCTGGTGCAAGACCCATCCTCTCATCAAGTTTTATGCTGGTCCGTTTAACTGTTTTGGGATATTCCTGCTGTCAAACCTACAAAAAAAACGATGTTGATGGGTGAAAACACGAGCATTGAATCAACATCCATTTAAACTAAACATTATAACCGCCATGAAGGTATTAATTAATATAGGACTATTTGTATTGGACAGCCAGCTAATATACTGACAAATAAGTATAAAAAAAAATTGAATTGAACAGATTGAAACAAAATAAAATGAAACATTACAACAAGAATTAAACTAAATTTTGTCTGTTCTGAGGAACATTTCCAATCGTCTGTGATATTGACTCAATAAAAGTCCAATCTGGTCTGATCAAGTCTGCGTTAGAATTATCTTTGAAGAGCACACCTTTTCATTTCTGACGTAAATGTAGCCTAACAGACATAATCAAAGACCAACAAACTAACTAAGAATAGAACTAAGTTCTATTCATGTTTCAAATTTAAGTTCTTCTTTGATCAAATGTTGTTATTATTATTTGACTACCTTGAAGTCAAACTTGATAAAAGTGATAGAACGATTGAGCCGGGTTGATATCTTGATTAAATGAATCTGAATGTCAAAGTCAATAAACTGGACGGGGCAGAACACTGAAGTAGAATAATGTCACTTTTCAAATATTGTACCTTGTTTTCTCTTAATGTTCAAAAGCATGTTACAGCAGAGATCAACATTAATGTTAAATACTCTCATCAAACACAGCGTTAGAACTCCTGATATTTAAAGGATGCTGATGTTGTTAAAAGACAAACGTTCACAGAGAGAACCTTCACAATATAACAGTGATATGACGATATATGATACTATGTCATTAAAGATGTAATATATACAAATTCAGCTACAACCTTTGAACTTGTTGCTGTTGTTAATGTTTATAATCAGTTTAAATGTTATGTAATTTACTGGCATAACTAGTCAGTGGGCGTCATTTAAGGAGCAACAGTATCCATTTCAAACACATGGGGAAACATACAAAACAAGCCTTTAATTGCGGACTTTAATGCTGCAGTGATCGGCAGAAGGAGAAATCTTGGTACTTCAGAGGTGTTGATAAGTAGTTATATATTTTTTTAGACATGATGGTAAAGTATCTGTAGAATAATAGACAGAAAGGGAAGTGTAATTTACATACTTCCTCAAAGTAACATATCACAAACTTATTGTTTCATCAGAGTAATGCTAGTATTGAAACTCTACAGACTAAAATGTAGTGAGGAAACTCCTGAGTAACTCCTCAGGAAGTGTTTACAGTTTAATCAGTCCAAAATAAATACATCATTAGCGTCTGTCCATCAAATCCAGCTGATCCGTGTTATTCCAGAGTCTTCTGACTTTTTCATTTGTGTGCTGTTTTTACGGGCTGTCTGCGAAGGACAGAAATTGTTTGAACAGTGTTGTTAAGGTCTGCTCCAAAATCATTGGAGTTCAGCTAAATGATCTGAGCTCACTGTGGAAGAAGCGAGTGGCCAAGAAGGGAGTGAGAATAAAAAGTCAACCCGGCCACATTTCAGAGGGAATTCTCGATATCGCCGGCAGGGAAAACTTATTCTCTCTATTATAGGCTATTGTATACCAGGAATAAGTTACCAGTATATTGGGATCATGTGACTGGAAATGCATCCATTGATATGTGCACCTGCTGTCACCGACACGTCGATGCTTGTTTATGTCTGAATGCTGTTGTTATTTCATTTATTTTTATTTTCTATTTATTTATACGAATGTGATAGACTCTCAAACTGAATTGCCCTTTGGGATTAATAAAATATTCTGTGTTCTTAGTTAGATAAATGTCTAATTGTCAAAGCAGTGGCGGCATTGGTCGCAGCTCGCCACCCCCCCGGTGGGCCAACATGTGGTGCTCCGGCAAAGAGGCCCCTTTACAATACATCTCTGCTCCACCTGGATGTCTGTGTGCAAATATAAACAATCGGTTGCTCCACATATGGCTGCTGGTTTATGGAAATGCCAAGGTCTTATGAGGGTATTTCACTTCCAGGTCATGAATCAGGCAGGGATCAAAGGGGGAATGTAACACTATCTGCCATGAAATTCTTGAGATTCTTTGCCTTGGGTTCCTCCTCACTTTGGATGTCTGTTAAACGCAAATAGGTTAGAAAATTGAAAGTGTTTTAATGACATAAACTGACTCTTAGACTGGAAGTTAGATTATTCCCAGCAATAGATTTGAGACAAATGGGTCAGAGACTTATGAATGTGTCTTATTATTTTTGACTATTTTACTTATTTCAAGCTTCTAAAATCTTACATTTTTCACCTAATTATGTAAATATGCCACGTCTCAAATAACACGCTCCCTTGATGCTACAAGAAAAGATCTTGTATTCATGAGAATCAATATTTCGATTGTGCGGTTGTGGTCGTACCTCGGTACAGCTGTTGGTCTTGTGGACAGAGGATTGTCGGCGGGGGCTGTCCATGTGACGCCATCCAGGCATTTTAGAGGCTCTGATTAATATCCATAAAGCGTCCTCCTGCAGTAAAAGAGCTCCTTCCAGCAGGTCAAACTTGGCTTTTAGCCACTACAATCCCACTGATTTGAGATGCCTGCAGAGTGTTGCAACACATAGTCTATGTTAACCAACACTGATATTTCTCAACGTCTCGTACCAAGTAGGAATTAAAAGTAGATAAAATCCCATATCAGTGTAATGCCTGCTGTTTCATCCTTTCCCAATGATTCACAGTGATGAAAATCTTAATTTTTCTCACTTTTGTTATTACTAAAATATTCTTGTGTCATAATTCTGAGTCGTTTTTTTTCCTCATTTTGAAAATATATAGAAGATCTATAATGAGACTAGATCATATTTATGATGAAAGGTTTTTTCAGTTTCTTTATCTTCAGATCACCTCTGCACCAAGCCTGTCACTAAACACACAGCCTGTTTTTTCGACAGCCTTCGTTCAACATCTCGTAGTTGAACATATATTCCCATTTTAAAATCACTATTTGTTACAAAGTTCAAGAAAAGAGGTTAAGTATTTTTTTTCTCACTTCTAGTTCCAGTTGTGCTGTTGAGCTTTGACTTCAATGAAATATCTCCAGCATTGTATCGACAGTGTAGTATTTTTCATGCTTTGTTTGAGCTACTTATTCAAACTTCTAACGAACATGACTAAATGGATAGATTCTGAATTATCTTCCCTGTCATCAAGAATTATTGTAAACCCATATCATCGTTTTTCTACCATGCATCTGAATATTGCATATCGATGCCCCGCTGTTCTACTCAAAGACACATTCGGTCTCTTTCACCCACTGCCATCGAACTCTACAACACCTCACTAGGTGGGTTTACATGGACGGCATAATTCCGTATAAATTCGGAAGAGAGGTCTAATAGGAAAGAAAACGCTGCATGTAAACACCTCTTTCAGAATGTAAAGAACCTTTCCCAATGAGATTTCATTCCTTTGCAAGGGGGTAGTCTAAATTCTTTGGGAAAGCTTTTCCGATAGCCAGGTGCTGCGTGTAAACACTGTTTCTGAAAGCTCTCTGTTTGAGTTGTATCTGCGCATTCCCAGCGCTGTGACGTAATGCACCGGCTGAGTTCTTTCGGCGCTGCAATGCATTTTAAATACGGCATCTTCAAAACATTACCGGTCTGTATCGTAGAGTGATTAATTCATTGCAACTTTGAAAGAGTTTAACATATTTGGACGGTTAGTTTGTCGAAAAGTCACTTCCGCGCATGCCGTCTTTGTCGTATTCTTCTTCTCTGTGCATGTTGGCGGTTGGCGCCCAGCTCATCGTAGCATTATCGCCACCTTATGAACGGGAGTATGGATCATCTGTGCATGTCAGAAAGCGTTTCCGATTAGATGAGTCGATGCATGTAAACACCGGGTCGGAAAAGATCACAGGTCATGTAAACAGTGCGACCGACATTGCAACTCAGAAAGGTTTAATTCGGAAAGGAGAAAAGTGTCCCGTCTAAACCCACTTACTGTCACATTTGTAACAGGTTCCCCACTGCTCCCACCACCAGATCATTCCAGGTCACCCCCCTATTAATATACACTAAACTGTATTTAGTTTCACAGAGTCTCACTCTGTACCTACTTGTATCTGGTTTAAAAAAGTGAGGCATAAGACACACACTTGGTAGTGTTAGCCTGAAACTCCGGTTTAACCCCTTCATGTATGTTTCTTGTGTTTCTTTATCGCCTGTATTTCACTTTTCTCTCAGGTGTAATTTGTTGCTGCTATAACACTGGAATGTCCCGATGTGGGATCAATAAAGTATCGTCTTAGCTTATCCGTTGCTGTTTTCACCGGTAGAACAGCCAAAGAGTGTTGCGTATTAATATGCTCTGACTTGATTCTTAACATTGACTAGAAAGACGATACCATACTAGTTATAATATTATGTTATTTCTGTCTTTCTGTTTGAAAGGTAGCTTAAATATGGAGGTTCCTCGGAGGCCTCAGCCCTCCTCCTTCTCACTGACTCTTCCTAAACCAGCAACATCTGCTCGGTCTCAGATGGAAGCTGTCGGGAAAGTCGTTGAGAAAGATCCGATGGAAGCGAAGCTCCAGGAGAGGAGGGATGTCGCTGCAGAGAAAGAGGACATCAGAGAGGAGACACTAAGTGATGAGGAGGAGTCACCTGTGGCACCAGAACTTGAAGATACCTCCACTGCGGAATCAAATTACAAACTTTCCTCACAGGATAGTTTCTCTGAGGAGAGTTCAGTGTCAGAGGAGAAGTTAGCCGAAGAGGCTAAAAGTAAGGCTGAGGAGGAGGAAGCGGCAGCCAAAGAGAGAGCTGCCCAGAGACAGCAGCTGGCTGTCGAGGAGCTGGTCCACTCAGAGAGAAACTACCTCAGACTGCTGCAAGTCAGCACAGTGACCATCAGGAGCAACCTGCAGAAACTACAGGTATGCAGCTTCTGTTTGGAGCGTTTCTATATGGCTGTCATTATTTTTCAGTGTGATTTAATTAGTGAATTGTTTTTCCCATTAATTGTGCTGCTGCTCGTCTTCAGATTCGAAAATCCAAAACAATATCATTATAACTCTTGGTAAACTAGAGGCGGAGTACTTACCTCTGCCGAATTAATTTATGAATCCCGCTATGGCGGCAGCATACTGCAGTTTTTTGGGCCAGTTATAGTAGACCACAGCCAAATATACTGGTCTAGTGTACGATTGTGGTGATGCGGAGATTCTTACCTATTGTTTTCTCACACCAACGTAATTCTATCACTAATGAAGAAATGCCCAAATTACCAATACCCACTAAAGTTATGCCTCATTTAATAACTGCAGTATTTTTCAAATATTATAAAAAAATTGAAATGAATTTTTTTTTTTTTTTCTTGATATTTTATTTGGTGTTGCAAGAATCTTGTGGGATTGAACACCTGTGAGTGAATGTGTGTGATGTCTTGACTCCTTCAAGAAACTTAATTATTAAGTAATGATAACCACAAGAAAAGGGGCCATCTCCTTTAAATCAAATAGTTAAGAGTGTGATTTTTATGCACACATGCATTCCTATCCAAAGGGCACCTTGAACAAACCAGGAAGGGATCCTTTACCTGATTTATTTCTATTTATTTGTAACTGCAATTCTTAAGTTCTAACTTTACGGCCATATTTTTTTCAACTTGGCAGATCCTTGGAACCCCTTTTCTTCAAAATGTCAAACAGTTGGGGTGACGCTTTTACAATATTACGATATAATTTATTAGATTGGATCACAGCCAAAAGACTGACCTTGGTTTAGCTCATTTATTATAAGATACATTATCAGCCCACTAAATAAGCATGCTTTGATTTTCTAAAAGTATTTGAACAACCATACGTTACTGGCCCTCTATTTATGAGAGAGTTGATATATTTGACCATATTATTACAGTATCACATCCTAGAGCATATGAATGGATTCTTCATTTTTTTTGCAGCACATATCTTCACGGAGCTTTTGACAACTGAAGAATTTTTGATTTCAATCATACACGAGAATTTGTGATGTTTATGAAACATGAAAACTCTAGAAGTAGATACATTCTGTACCTCTGCTTGTACATGTTGTGCGGCTTCTAATTGCACATACTGATTTAGAAGAAAGTTGCGAGTTAAAATCAGTCACTGGCTTAGTTAATATAATCTTAGCAAATTTAACAGCATTAAGAAATATTGAACATAGTTTGTGTTGTTGATCTGTTTTAGCCGCGGTATATTGGTGTAGGAGGAGATTTGGTTCTCAGTCATGAATTTTGATACGGGGCAACCCTTTGATTGAAATGATGCTGCAGTGCTGATTCAATGTAGCAACAGATTAGCGGTTATTGGAGTCTGCTTGGTTGTGTATTATTGTTAGCTTTTCATTACATCTGAAGTATTATGACCAATAATCATTTATTATCGGTGCGGTAATGAAACTAGGACTCATAGTTTATAATAGAATCAGCGTGTATGGGTTTAGAGGACCGAGCCGCTGATGTTCATGTTCATGATAACACAATGAGGGAATGGTGGATGAAGGCAAAGAGAATTAATCGAACATAGAAAGCAGTGAATGGGTAACGTTTGTGGGCGGATGACCCTTCGAGGAAAAGCAATTACCATCTGAAGAGGGTAGTGGAGACATTTAAAAGGAGATTTATCTGTGTTTATGGTGAGGACAAACAAACAGGAAGAGAATTGGAAGTGAAAGAGGTTCTAATAATAATGATAAATATAAATAATATGAGGGAGACTCTGAGAACACGACGGATGAATAGAGAAAAAACTGAAGGAGAGTGGAAGGCCGGTTGGAAGAGAAATGGCATTAGAATGTGAATGAATGGTTCCTTTGTGAGACAGTAAAGCTGCTGGTTTGTTTTCCGTAGCAATGTGCTGATTGTTCAGACTTCCAGCATCACCCACGATCTCTCATTAGAAGAGAATGGGGCGAGACAAAAGGGTTCTTTATCAGCTAAGAATTAGAATTTTTTGTCCACATATTTTTTTCTTGTTAAGACAGACATTTGATTTAATTAATGCTGGTCCAATTCTTGTTCGCTGGTTAAACGATGATCAGTCTTGGGCAGACAATAAGAAACGGCATTTTTGCCGGCACTCAACATCGCTGAGGGACAGATGTATAATCGGCAGATCCTTTTCCTCCCCCATCTTTTGCGTCTTTGTCCCATCGGGACAGTCAACACTTGACTGCATATGAGCAAATATACTGATATTTAACCAGTAAGGATGGGTGCTGTTAATCCCCAGGACCACAACACATTTCGCCGCCTTCAGCTATTTCTTGCAGGCTGCATCTTAAAATACAAAGCAAATGGAACCCTGGTGGGTGAAATACATTACAGCACGGATCCCCATGAGCAGAAATGATAAGTAGGCCGTCTGCAGTGCCACTTATGGAAGAGACACAGGAGCTTAATATCATCATTCAAACTCATGAAACACTTACAGGACGGGTTATTCCACGTGTCCAAAAACGTCACTCATTAAGCTACATGCAAAAATGCCAAACTGGGAAAACCTTGTCTAAGTGTCAACCATAACATTATAACCACTGGCAGGTAAAGTGAATAACTTGATTATCTCGTTACAAATACATCGGTTTGGGATGTATTAGGCAGAAGCAAGGAAATTTTGTCCTGAATTTGAAGTGTTGGAGACATGAAAAATGGACAATCTCAACTTTGGTGGGCCAAAGATTAAAGTTTAAGCATCAAAATTTTTTAAAGTCGTCAGAATCTCCATACAATGCTGCAGAAGAAATGGCATAAAAGTGAATTTTGCAAAGCACTCAGACTCTGCACTTTCCCAATGACGGGCAACACAGTCCAGGTTCATACGGTGAAGTTGTTCAGAGTGAAGCACCACTTCAGCTACAGTGCAATCTGATGCAGGTTCAATTCACTAAATAAGAGAAAATAATTGGTTGCAGAGTGCCTGGCGCATGAAATTTTCTGGATTCATCCTCTTCATTCTTCAATCATAGTCGACATCTACTGTTCATCATTTATTCAGGATTTGTGAATCGCTTTGTCCGTCTCTATATCTGTGTTTTTACAACACTTTCTGTGTGTGCTTCTGCCTATCAAGGCCAGGATGCTCTCGCTGAATAGATTTTTACAGTCCGTGAGGCTTTTTCTGGATAGAATCTGTTCTGATCAATGGTTATTTGAGGTTAAGCCTCGTCTGAATTACATACATACATAAACTTAAAATAATTCCACAACTATTGGTTGTATTTGCATGACCTTGGTGTGGAGGAACAGATAAGACCTAAAAGTAACAGTGAAAGTGTAAAGATGTGCGAGTAATCTGTGATTAAACACAAAAACATACCAGCTTTTTCCTCCCTGGATTTCTTTTATTTAAATAAAAAAGGCTATGATAACATTATATTACAGTAAGACCAAGCTAAACAATCAATGAATTTGTTCAGAAACTCTTGGATAACCCCTACAAAGCACACATTATTTTACAGTTTTGTGGGGTAGGACTAAGAGGATTCCCCATTTTGCCGGCTAAATTAATGCTAACGCTAATAATAGTGCTCTACGTAGTTGTCCCATTTAGAATCATCTGTGTTTACTTTAAGAATCAAAATGGATTTTTCTGCTCAGCGGAGCAAGTACCCCGTAAAAATACCATGAAAATTCCTGTCTTGCGGCTTATTTGATGATCAACAAATATTTTCTTCAAGTCAAATGTTTGATTTGAAAATGTATTTTTTTAATTTTAATCCATACCGATGTTTAGTAATATAGATCTTCTTTTACATCTTTGAAAGTCCTCATTTTATTGTAATATTCCTGGGATTCAGTGTCTTTTCAATCAAATTAAATCAGAAAACTGTATAAAGTTACGTAAAAAATCATCCAGTGCTGATGACTTTTGGTGGAGTTGAATAATTCTATCACTTCTGCATGAAATCTAGATATTTTAACAGAATATTAGTCCGATGCAATTTGGTGCATACAAGAAATTACATTTCCATCTTTTCTATCTGCCTGCCGCCCACAGCCGCCTCCTGCCAACCTGGACAGCTTGTTTCTCCACATAGAGGATGTGATCGACGTGTCAATGCGCCTCCTCAGCCTGCTGGACCAGAAGAAGGTTCATTCGGGGAATCCTCTCTTCCTGGAGACACTCTGTAAGGAATAAGATCTTCTGTTTTATTTTTCTGTCAATCTTCGCCAAAAGGCTTTCATCTTATATATTGGGTTGGGTCCTTGCTTCAGTTTTGCACTAGGAAGGTGTCAGACGATTTCACGTTCATCTTTCTATCTCACTAAATTGCTGTGATCACACAGGAAACAAAATCTTCACCGACTTGTTGTCAGATGCGGAGTTCAGTCAAGTTCAAACTGCTTTTGGGCATGTGCTAAGTTACATATGGAAGCAGAGACCTGAATATATAAAGAATAAGCTGTCTAAGCCATAATTTCTCGTCAGGCACACAACATTTTTGTACAAACAGAAAATAGTGATCATGAGCATCTTTGATATACAATATAGAATTACAATATAACTTAAAGGGACAAAGCACCTTAAAATCAGAAATACCAATTTTTCTATAGTTTTAGTCAGCGATGAGCATGATGATGGCTAACAAGGCTAAATGATAGACACAGAACTCAGGAGTAGTGATTTCATACTTGAGTGGCATGTACAATACATGTGCCATTTATTTTATATTATATTTCATTAAAGGCTGACATTTGCTGAAGCCTGTGTCTCCAAAACTCAAAATTAAACAAAACTGAATAGCGTGATAGGTGAGAAAGAATTTTTTTCGGTTTAAGAGAGAATTGTCCCTTTTAAACGTCTGCTCTCATTTTAAAGTTGTTACTTCATTCTGTTTTAGTCTCAGTTATAGTTGACCACTGTGTTGTTCTGAGGTAGTGATCTGTGCATGTATGCTTTGCTGGTAGGCAATGCGTTCCTCAGCCTGTCCTCAGACATCGAGGCGGCCTACAAAGAGTACCTGGCCAACTACAACAACGTCACGATGGTGGAGAACAGCTACAAACAGAAGGAGGCTCTTTGGAACGAGATGGTCAAAGTAATCAAGACCTCAGCGTAGGTTTTCTATCAATTCATGCGCTCTTGGATCAGAATTTCCTTTCAGTCCTGATGTTCACTTCAATTGATTTTTGTTCTTGTCTCCAGGCCTGAGGTAAACGCCACCTCTCTGAGTTTCTTCCTGGTGATGCCCGTGCAGCGGATCGCCCGCTACCCCCTCCTCCTGCAGACCATCCAGAAACACACGGACAGAACTCACCCAGCGTATGGACTGCTGGAGAAGACGGCTCACACTTCCATCGCCCTGAACTTTCGCATCAACGAATACAAACGCATCAGAGAAGTTGGTAAGGCGGTTTATCTTAAATTCACCATCATCTTACAGGCTGAAGGCATGTTAATGGATTTTGATAAGAGTGTTTGCCATATGACAGGGAAGTGGATCTGGATAAAGGGGTGGAATAAGGAATTTTACTTGTTTTTTCTTAGAAACTGTGAATGAGCCTTATTCCCCTATTTTTGTCAATCCTGGATGAAGTACCCTACAGTTTGTTTAACAAGGGTGGTTTGTGTTGCGAAGAAAATTACATAACATTTTGGAGTGCATCTGGATAAAGGAAGGAAGGAAGTTTGTGCCAGGAAAGGGATTAGCCAATTTTGGAGCCATGTTCATAAAAAAAAAAGGCACCATCAGTAAAATGTCAACTTCTTGAGGTCTTCATGTGCCGGTCATATTAGTTAATCATGATGAAATGAGGGTCAAACTATCTTGGGACTATCGGTTTTAAATGCTGTGACATAATCGGTCAACAGAGCTGCTTTGGTTTAAATTTGATTATACATCAGTTTATTTGAATTGATTTAAAGATATAGATATCTTTTTTGTTTCCCGGGAGAAAGGTCTCTTGTCCGGTAATAGTCCGCTCCATTGGTATGTTGTAGCATTTGGAGGAACATAATAAACTATTTAAAATGCTTTCTATGACATTTTCTAATTAATCTGGGAATCCTTGTTTATTCTCGATGATTTACGTGACAAGTCAAAAGTTCTGACTCTGTTTAAACTTTTACAACAGCTTTAAGACGCTGAGTCCACTCAAGCAGCGACTCAACATCTGATCATAAGCATTGACTGTCAATGCATGTGGAGACGCATTTTAATGTTAAATGTTAAATGTGAATGGTCCTAATAGCTGTCTACCTGTGATCGGATCACCCCGGATGACTGTTAATACCTGGTATGAAGCGAAAAAGCTCTGACACATCGAGAGTCAGGAATTCAACTTCTTTCGCAGCTCAGCAGAGAGTAAGGCCGTGCTGCATCTGTAATTTACGTCATTAACTGTCCCTCACTCTAATATTGTAGCTGACAAATACAAGAAGACAGAAACCCTGACCATAAAGGACAAGATCAACCGCTTCAACAGCCACAGCATCGCCAAGAAGACGTCCAGGCTCAGCCAGTACATCAAACACGAGACTGGGATAGCAGCTAAGGTAGGACACGACCCGGCTGGTGTGCAACAGAATCTGTAAGAGACACTAAGAGTTTACTTTGAAAGAGAGACTGAAGTTAAGGATTCAGTTAACCCAATTAACCTGGTGACTGGCTTCCAAGATGTATTCTCACACATCTCTACAAACAATAGAAAGTTACTCGATTGCATTTTTTAACCGGTTTATCCCCCATAATCTAAATATGCCTGTAATTTATTTTTCACAATACTTTAATCATGCAGTAATTCTTTCAGTGAATACTCTCCCCATTCCTACCCCAACTATTCTGCAGTAGTTAATAATTGATCAGGGAAGTGATTTATCGGCAGAGAACAGATATGACAGGAGTGTTTATTGACACTGCCGTTGGCTGTGGCCAGTTCTGGTCGTCAGGTCTGAGCTAAAGTCCCTAGCAATAAATGTCCTTAGTGGCAAAACAGGAGTATAAAACTTAAACCACACAAGTAGTCTAAAATGAAGAAATAAATTGAGCAGAATTGAACATGTAAAATAAACTGAAAACAGATATATATTTAATGTGAGAGTGTCTTTTGTTTCCATAGAAAATTCTTTCGACGGTGCGCCTGAATGGTGCTCATCTTTTAGGATGTACCTCTTCAAACTATTCTTTCTGTCTTCATCAAACGTTTACACATATTAGCCATGATAAGTAGGATCAGTTTGAGAGGGCTTATATTGTTTGGAGCAGATCTTGCAAATGATACATTTGAATATTGCTAGACTTTACACATAAATCAGCAGTGATACAGGATAATTGTGCCTTTTAAATATATATATGTTTAGTGCTTTCTATAAATTACATTTTTGGGGTTCTCCGTTGGAAGATGCTTTTATGGTGACTCTGTCGGCCTTCTTCTCCTTATCAGAGATGCAAAACAATATCCACAACTCTACTCCCCAAAATGAACGTAGGACACGTCGTTCGCGGTTATACATTTGTTGAACAATGTTTTGGAGGATGTCAGGGGGATTTGTCATCTCCAGATGACTCCGCTAACTTTAAAAACAGACGCTCGTCTCTGTAAAGCAACATTTAGTCAAGGAGGACATGCAAATAAAGTTAATGTTGGATTAATGCGTCCTCTGGCTTCTATTGAAATTATGGATAAATTATTGCCTGATATTAAAGCTCCTCTGTGTGTTATTTTTGATGGTTTATATTCACCGGCCATTAATCTCCCCAAGCTAAGCATTCCCTGAGACAATTTGTGTTCCTCCATCCAGCATCACCCTACCTTCTGGGTGAGATTTCTTCACCTGTGTGATTCCTGAACAGAAGCACGCAGGTGACATCTGCTGGATCGGTCTGGTGTCCTGCATGCCCTGAGCTCTGAAAAACATTCTCAAGCATCCTCTACATCTCATGTTCCATCTTTTCTCATAGCTAACAACAGGATTGCATTTCAGTCATGTTCTTACCTCTCTGTCATGCAGTCGGCAGATTGTGCTCGTAACATTTTTTAAGGCCTACACTTAGATTTTTCACAATGACATGAAAACCATTCCGCTGTGTGCCTTATTTTGATTAACTCCTGAAACTTGCTCCCTTTTAAAGGGAAATATTTTCAGACGTTTCATTTTCATTTCCTGACAGTCCGCTGCACTCCAAAACAGGATGGATTAAAGACACTCTGCACTTTCTGGAACTCTAATTTGAGTTATTGATAAAGTTCTTCGCCATATTTCATGAACATTTGGAGCTCTTTCTTAGAGTATTGTGAGAGCCTGCAAATGCCACTAAATCAGAACTTGAAAAAACTAATTTCTGAAAATTGACTTAATCTTATCCTCTACAACAACTCGAAGCTACACCGTCGTAGCACAGAATGAATTAACTGCACATTTATCAAGTACTGTATGTATTACTACACAATTAGAGGTCAACCTTTCAGGACTTTAAACAAATAATGAGAAGGATGTCAGAGAAATAATGATGGCAACATGCAAAACAGTAAGTTTTATATAAATGCACAGTTAATAGAATGATCATAAAGTTGGTGCAAGTGTTTACAGGGATGATCTTAAATCATAGTCTCATTCACTAAGAGCAGTATAGCGTCATTCCTCAGCCGCACAGGATAAGTTATGTTCCAAACTAATCAAACAGAAAAGCATTTAGACGTCATTTCTTGCATAATTTATCGTATATTTTTAGCAATTAGCTAATCATTTTTGTCCTTCCAAAATACGCTTCAGCTTCAAACTGATTATTATATAATATAATCAATGTTTTCAAAGAAATACTCTGAAAAAGACAAATGACAGAAATTGACATGTGTTTTTAAGGAATTGAAATGCTGGTTCATTAAGCATCTTTATCTCATTATAAGAGAAATAAAAGTCTGCCTCTATGTTGTGATCCAGCTTGTGGATGAGGAGTTTGATGCCCTGGAAGGTTTCTTTTACCTTCTGGAGTATGGGATCCTGGAGCTCCTGGTGAATGTGGAGATGTACCTGCAACACTTACAGGTAATCTACATTATGCCAATTTATCTTCTACTCAATGTGTTGCTGATGATGTTGAAACCTTAATATCTGCCTTTCTATTTATGAGATGTAAATTAAACTATTAACCTTTACATTAGCTTTTTTTATTTCAGTTTAAGGAAGCCATGGCTTCTGTTGTTGATAAAAACTAAGGTGTGTCATAAGACTGACCAAAGCCAGAAGGTTACAAAACCAGTCTAACGGCTACAATTGCCAGTTTGAGTGCTTTTCAGTTGGACTTAAGTATATGCCCTCTTCTCTGACCAGCGTTTTTTTTTTGCCATCCAGCAAGGCACTAAAACCCAGATTGCTCAATTTTTGTTGATCCCTGGCAATTAGGAGAATGTAACATGTGTTTCAGTGGGTGTAAGCGTGTGTAATTACACTGCAGACAGTCTGCTGCTTGCGTCTAACTTTGAATTGTACAGTAACGTGAGAACTATGATGACGACAGTGATTTGAAAGGACGCTTTCAGCTTACAACAACACCAACATGTCTTTGCACTGGTATTCCTTTAGTCGGTTTGGTGAATAGTTTAGTTAGAATTATGAATAATAGAATTTTGACGACTGAGACATCACCGCAGATTCTTTTGAAAATGATGTGTTGGAGGCCGGGAAAATGAACAAGTATAAGGATCTAAGAGACACTTAAAAGTCCATACATTCTCTCTGCCAACACAACAAACCAAGAAGTCTGCAGATGCGAATCTAAGATGAAGAGATTAAGTATCTTGCTCCTTTTCTGCTTTCATCGTACGCCAGCCAGTGCAAGGTGAAGACTTGAACTTACTGGTTATGGTTGGCCAGTGGAGAAGTGGAATATGTGTAGCTGGAGATTTATTCTTGAACAAGTTTGAGTCACAGTGACTCACATACATTAGTTTCTCTGTACTTCTCCAATCTAAAATTGTCCTATGTTGAAACAGTTTTTCCCTCTGACTCCAAACCAACAAGGATCAGTTCTTCGTCCTCTTCATACTTTCCGACTATTATTAGGGAAGTTATGTGGTCGGACTAGGAAAGTTTCACGATAATTTTCTTGTATATTTACAAAGCAACGTCTCTCTTCAACCTCTAATTATGACGCGTGGAGTCCAGTTTAAATCTTGAATAGTTCAAAAGCAAACACTGTGTGTGAATTCAGTAATGCACAATGATTTAACAGTCTGACAAGGACACAAGGGCAACAAAAAGGTATAAAAAGATTTTAAAAAAACAGATCCATAAAAATGCCTACTCTGTGGGTCCACAGGGGTTCCTGTCCTGCAAAACCGAGGAGTTTGACTTTGATATGGATGGAGAGAAGGCTCCTATTTCATACAAGGAGATCACTACTGCTCTGCGACAGTGGATTCTTCCTACATTTGTGAGTTTACCGGGCATGCTCACCCATATATCAAAAACATTATGTTGTACACAAAGTTCAAAGTTCAAAGGTGCTGGCACAAAGTGTCTGAAGCATTTGTCTAATTATTATTTTTGCTGCTCCCATATAGGAAAAGAGGATGAGGACGTTAATTCACAAGCCGCTGAATGCGCTCCGAGACCTCCTTGCAGGCCCGAGGAACCTGATCAAGAAAAGGCTGGACAAGCTGCTTGATTATGAAATGATTTGTGACAAATCCACTTTGAGCTATGAGGAACAGGATGTGGCCAACACGTACAGGTAAATGACAGGGATGATTTCAAACTGACTTACTAAAAGGTAGAAAGTAAGGTTGCATACTTGGAGTATAACCGGGCACTTCCACAGGGAGTCTGTGATCGTGTCCACTAGTTGGTGATTTCATGACACTGATTGCATAAAATGTTCGCACAACACAGCGCCTGGGAGCATTACTGCTGTGGGCTTTGGCCACCCAGGACCCTGTTGCCTGTTCACCAGTTGTCTTTTCTTGCATCACTTTGGCAGGCTCTAACCACTGCAGACTAGGAACACCCAACAAGACAAGCAGCATTGTCTCTGACCCGGTCGTCTAGTCATCACCAGTTGGCCCTCAAAGTCACTCAGATCATTACGCCTGCAATTTGTCCTGGTTCAAACACATCAACTTTGAGGACAAAATGTCCACTTTCTGCTAATTAGATCCCACTCACCTGATTGAAAATGTGTGATTGAAATGTGTAGCGAGATGCTTTTTACGTCAACTGTCAGTTGCGAGAATGTTAAGTTGTGTTTGAAACTGAGATGACTCACATTCACCCTTCAGCTGTTGTCTTTTAAACCTGATGTGTGCTGTTTTGGAGAGAAAAGTCTAAACGTCCCTGAAGTAATGCCATTTGAGTGCGTGGAGCTCAAACTGTATAATGAAACTATTCATTACAATCTTGAATCAAGTTTAAATGAATCGTATTGCCGAGTTAATTTTCCATGGAAATCTGTTCTCTCCTCACAGGACAATGAACACGCTGCTCCTCAATGAGCTTCCTCAGTTCAACGGTTTGGCTCTGCAGATGATCTGGAGCCTGTTGGGCACATTCAGCTGTTTGCATAAAGACCTGGCCTCAGACATGGAACAGCTGTTCCAGAGCTTCGCCCAACAGGTAACCTCATGATATCATCTCCCCTTGAACAAATGCAGATTCTGATCATTGTGTCCTTTTAAAAGGGCTGAAGACATTAGGGGGACCCATCACCTTAGGACCCATCACCTATCCACACAAATAGAACAAGCACCACCTTTAAGAGTTGTTCATGTAGGGTATGAATATCCTGTGTCTCTATTTTTGTGCTGTCCTCATCCAGCTGCCTCACAGCTCTCTTGACGACAGAGCATTCAGGATGTGGGCTGAGTCTGTAGCACTGGAAGGCGCAAGGAGGCTGGACTCGCTGTGTCGAAGTGTTGAAAACACGCTCGTCGCACCCGTCTTCCAGGTTGGTACTCACAGCTGCAATAGATGTTTTTATCACTGCATGGTTGGTCACGTGTCTATGCATCGCTTACTTCAATGACATCCTTCCCTCTTATTGTTTTTAGACTGGTCAAATGTGAGCAGACAAACATGATGATCCATCATCAAACTGACAATATCATTAAAATGACAGTCTGCACAAAAAACGTATTATGTTATTGAGCGTCGGACCTCTGGCGCATTCCATGTTCCCAAAGTAAATCAATTATACAAGAAATGTGAGCTGCTCATACAAGTGTGAAAAAAAACATTAACACGAGATTGCAGGACAAAATGTTTTTATTTTCAACTTTTATACCGACATAGACCTTAGTGAAATGAAGAACTGGATTGATTCTGGGAAAGGTCAGTTACAATAGTGGGATTGCTTTGTTCACTTGGAGATAGTATAAGCCCCGCTGAGTGTCCACTAGGTTCACCTGTGTCCTTTGCTTTGCCTTTTCTTTGAGGGTCACTCAAAATCTATCTGATGGGTTTCTATTAAATTGGTTGAAGTTTGGGACAAAGTCCAGGAAAGAGCTCATTAATATTTGCAATGATTTGTTTAAAGGTGCCAATCCAGGATTTCTTTAACTACATTTGTTATTGAAGCATTTTAACATTTTCCCTCATTAGAAAAAAAAACTATTGAACCGATGTACAGAAAGGATATTTTGGGACGCGGGCCAACCCAGCTTAACAGATGTGTCAAATGATTAGCAGCTGGCAGAGACAGGCAAAAATTTGTGTTCCCATTTTATTGACGGCTAGAATACTCTAAAATTGCTGCGCTCCGAAAATATAAAAAATGTGGTGGCTATATCTTAAATGAATGCCTCCTACCGCTAAAGAATATTTTCAAATATAAGTAGTCGAGGCATGAAACCGTTAATCTTAACTAATCAAGATGTAATCTAACGATAGTAGGTGTGCCATTGGTGGATAGAATATTTAAAATAAAAGTTCAAAAACATAGAAAGCTAGAGTAAATGAGTTTACCGTCATGACACCACTGATAATAACCTTTTGGATTAGATTTTAACAGTTTACAGCAGATGGACAAGATTTAGGAATGTCAAACGTGCTACACAAGCAGCCATCAGCATAGTTAGCCTCAACAAATGTATTTATTACATGTTTACTTAGAACAGGAACAACAATTAACACAAAACAGACATAACAGAGTAAGGTGCAAAGGAATAGTTTTACAAGAACTTCATACACATGACCACAACAGAGCAGTGAATTGAGTTTCAGTCCGAGGTAGATGTCAGAGTAGGTTTCCAAAAAACAAGTTATGGCTAAGGTCCCATAACAATGACATTTCTGTTTTTGTTTTAAATGTGTAAAACATATCTGGATAATTCGTCATTTTAACAGTTAGACTCAGCATCTTCAATATCATATTTAAAAATCAGTCATCATAATCCTGACCTCTGATTGGACAAAAGCAGAACATTTTCTAATTTCAATAAGATGAATGTGTAGAATTCAGACTTACAGACTTCAATAAATCTGAAAGCTGAAAGTAACTTTTTCTATTTTGTACCACGAGAATAATAAAAATCTTACTGCTTACAGTTTGGCCCACATACAGACATCTCGAGGAAATAAACCTCTGACACATTTCTGTGACTTCTTACTAGTGATTTAACCTATCCAAGTTTCTAATGTTGCTAAGTTACCAAACGCGTTCTTGAATTCCTGGAAGCTTGTATTGATCTATTTAATAATTCTTCTGCTTTGTTTCATCTTATTAATATTTGTTCACACTGTTCTATTTTTACACCTTCTGTTTTTTTGTTCTCTCAGCCGCTGAGTCCTTCCTCTCAGCGCCGTCTGCAGCAGCTGACGGACAAGCACGGCTCTGGAAAGATCTACCAGGTGTTAGGAACGGTGGTTGGCAGCCGGGACCTGGACCTGAACCTGGCAAAAGGAGAGCTGGTAGCCCTTATCAGTGAGGCAGACACCCGCGGGGACAAACGGAGGTGGCTGGTCGACGCGGGAGGTGAGACTGATCTTTATGTTCTGACGTGTCGTGGAGACAGTATTGGCTGTTAAGGCTTGAAGAAACTAAATGTTGTTCCTGGATTCAATTCTCCTTTTTACCTGAGATAACTAGCAAGTTAGTATTATATAACTCAAAGGTGCTTAATATAAATGTAGTTGCTGCTTCAGTAGCTTGATATATACTTAATAAATCCTACAGACACATTTTTAAGGGCATTATCTGTGGTTTTGGCCTTCGAGTGGAGGAGAAGTGCTAAAACAATATCGATATTATACATAATGAAAACCATATGAAATCTAAGAGTCTTTATCAGACCAATGCATCAGAAAATAGGAATCATAAATGCTGCCGATACTATTGATTATAGTATAGATTATAACATTCAAGTCTTTGGTGTCATCTTTTGTGTTTTTGTGGTCATTCCTATTACCAGCAATCACCACTTGCCTTACCAGAGTTAATAGCAGCTTCAATACGGGCCATATCTGCTTTGTGTGTGTTGCAGGCAAAAGAGGGTACGCTCCTTCCTCAAAGCTGCTTCGCTATCACATCTCAACAGAGGACCCGCCCCCTTCGCCACACCTGACCCTAACTGATGACATGAGAGGAGTCAGAAGACATTCCTATACTCCAGAGGTTCGCCCTCACCTGGTCATGAGCCAGCCGTGCTTCCAGGTAATTCTTGTTTGACAGTGTTTGTCTCATAGAAACATCGCACCTTCACTACTTTGCTAACGCTCCTATTTACATGTTAATAAAGTGACTCTTTATTCATAGTGCTATTTATAATCTCCATCCATATTTGATGTAATGAAAGTGGCCACTAATATTGAGTCAACCAAAAATCAATCAGCACATTTTACGACCTCATTAGTGTTAATTGGTGGGTATGTAATGCTGATGAGAAGTGCTTATGTCACATTACTAACGATGTGAGTGTGTGTAATTGTGTGTCTGATAAAAGGAGAGGGAACTCTTTCATATCAGAGTGAGTGTAATTCTACACGGATCAGCCTTAATATTATTATCACATGCTTAATATTGTGCAGGTCCTCTTGAATTCAGCTATCGTTCGACCTTTTCGATGAACGTGCAAAGCGTTATGATTGACAGGAGCTCAAAAAAGAGACCTACTGTCCGACATAGCCATGCTCCACGTTTAGTCCGGTTGTTGTATAAACTACCAGCTCTGAGAACCAGAAATATGCAGCCTAAGCTCAAAAGCCGAGGCTCAAAATATTCAGCAGTCTGCAGAACCTACAGCATGGACCAAACGCTTTAACAACCTCCCCATGACCCCAATTACAAACATTGGTGAAGGGGTGTGTAAGCACCTGTCCCCAGAGGTGATTACAGATCTAACTCTCCTTAAAGCAGTAGAGCATGCGTTTAAAAGAAAAATGGCTTTAAAATTATAACAAAAAGTAGAACCATTTAAAGTTGTAAATCCCTTCTCTGTGCCAAAAAAATATTCCCCAGGGATCACAAAACTTGCATCCCCTGTCTTGTACCATGTCTTAGATAACTAGGAATCCCAAATATAACATGAATAAAAACATTTTTTTGTTGCCAACACTAAACGTTTTCTGTCCTTAAAGGTTAAAATCTACATGAAATATCTGACTTAATAACAGAATCTGAAATCTGAGATTTGTTTTTTTGAGTTTGTGGTGAGTGTGGAAGTGTGTCTGTGGTTTGGTGGTTGAGTTGGTGGTAGTGGTTTTTGTGGGTTCGGTTCAGGATGTGGTGAAGGATATGTGTGTGTGGGTTGTTGGTGGATGTGGGAGTGTGTGTGTGCGTTGGTGGTGGAGGTGGTGGTGGTTTGTGTGAGTTGGTGGTGGATGTGGTGGTGTTCGTGGTGGACTTGGGAGTGTGTGTGTGTGCGTTGGTGGTGGATGTGAGAGTGTGTGTGTGGGAAGCTGGGGATTTCTTGACGCTTAGAGAGGAGCAATTTCCTAAAAAGAATAGATAATTATTAATTAATCAAGGTGAAAAATGTAATAATCATGATATTACTTTGAAGTCTCATACGCCGGCCCATGTGTGTGTGTGTGTGTGTGTGTGTGTCAGTTAGTGAATGGGTCCATAATTAGCTCTTTAACCTTGTAAGTGGGTAACAATGTTACCTTTGAGAGTTAATTTATGTGGCTCAGTACTGCAGCTGAGATAAAGCGTGTGTGTGTGTGTGTGTTGTGCAAAATATTTACATTTACAACACATGGAGGTGTAAGAGGGGAGTGTCATGGCTTATAAATTTGTGGTGTATGTGGGTGTTTACATAGGAGTGAGTGCGGGTCCAGGAGAGTGGATGAAAATGCAGTGTTGGATTAGGCACTTTGTGTGAGTGTGCGTGTGTGCGTGAGAGATATGTTTCTTCGCTGCCTTTTAACGTGAGTGATTGCTCCATCGACCTTCTAGAGGAGGTTTTACAGGCCCAGCCATACCCTCATTCTTCCTCAGTGACCCTGACTCTGTACACATATATCAGCCTTCTGTTCACCCTCAGCCCTCACGGTTGTTGGTAAATAACATTTACAACATAGGGCCGTCAGTTTTTACAAAATGTTATTATTTGAATTCCTTGTCAAACATAAATATAACAAGAAAAGTTTACCTCATGTTTCCTTTCATACATGGGATACTATATATGTATATTACAGTATTATAAATATATATTTATATTATAATGTTATTATAATGTTATTATCATTGGAGTAAATAAAAGAAAATAATGTCATTTTAACATGAAATTGAAGAAATAAAGGGTTTGGTTATGTCATAAATGACATGACAGCACTTGTACTATGCGTTGAGTATTCTGAAAAATAATAATACTGATTACAAAAAGTATCCTGCGACCAAGTTGAATCTGTTTAAAATCTCCTGCCCCTTCTTGCCTTTGCCTTTTTCTCCAAAAAATGATTTAGTCGTTTGCCTCTAGCACACCCTGAGTTGTGAAGAGATCCTTGAAGCATACCTTTTATCTCTGTTGCAAGTTATCTGAAGTAAGATTTATTTTTTCCCTCTGTTTGCAGATAGCACAGAAAACAATATCACTGTCAATAATTGAATTTTACCTGCTCTATATAAATGTGCAGTTTCTCTCACATTCATTCATGACCCTCCATGGATTCACTGTCCTGTTGTGACAATCTAACCAGCGTACAGAAACAGCGCTCAGCTACACAACACACCTCCATTCTTTCACTTTGCAAACGTTGCAAATATTCGCTCCGTCTACATAAATCACTCTGCAGCCAGTAGCAATGTTCATTACACTTAAAAAAATATATATAATCCTGCTTGTTTCTTCTCGATAAAATGCTAACGAGATGCTAAAAAGGTGAAGGCTTTACTAGCAGATACTGAGTGGTCGACTAAGATCAGCTGTTAGCATCACTGGGCAAAGAGAGCAAAACCGGCATCTTTACGCACCTTTAAGCCTACATCTTGTGTGATTGGTGAAGAGACGGGATTTGTTAAGACATAATCAGAGGTCTTAACCTTTTTCTGCGATTATTAAAACGATATGTGTCTGTGTGTGTTTGTACATTAGGGCTGGGCGATTAATTGTAAAAAGATTGCGATCTCGATTCAAAAATATATGTATTATCTCATTTTTGTAGTTTGGTGATTCTGAAGCATTTGAATTCATAACAAGACGCAGGAAACCTCGTAAGCATTAGCAGAGTGAGGCCCGTCGCTTAAACGCGTAGCCTTGTGGGATATATTTACATTATATGTGCCCTGGAGGAGCATGGGAGAGTTGCTAACTTAGCTTTAGCTAGAATATGCTAAATGCAAACTTGAATTTAGCGCCAACTATGAGATCTACCAAGTAGGCGGAGAGCTAAAATAACAAGGAGTGAGCAGAAACAAGAATTTATTGCTTATCACCCCTAAACGCATTTCTCATGTCATCTTTTTTTATTCCTAGCACTTTAATTCCCCGTTGTTTTACTACGGCTACTAATATTTCTCTGGTAACTACATGGAGGACGTGCACGAAACTGAATACGCGGCCAAAGTCTGGATGGGTCCCGTCGGATCCCAAGGGGCCGAACTGGTTTCAATGCCTTGCTCAAGATTTGCCACCTGCCCATGGCATTCACGAGTGAAAAACCATTGAACCGGCTTGATAGGACATCAGGCTCCAATGGAGATGTGCTCCACTATAGTTTTGTTTAGAAAACCAAGGTGTGCCACAGGGAGAATGAAGTGCTGCCGCAACTTGCATTCGGAGACTCTTCATGGGAGAACTGATTTACCTCTGCAGATATTTGCTCTCTGTGAGAGCTGTCTAGTTTCTATTACTGTGTGACTGGCAGCCTTATTTACAGATTTCCTAATCAAGTATTTTTTATCCCAAGCTCTATGAAATAGGGTTAGTTAGGTTCCTGGTTTGATCTGCCTGGTCTATGAGCTTAGACTGGTTTATTCACGCTCACATTTGTCACATGTAGGGGGAGAGAATTATGCCCATGCTGCTAGTTAACAATAACCTTGGGATAGGCGACCATCTAAGTGATGTGACTTCCTCTGTTCTGCTGTAAAGTAACTTATCTAGAGCCTAGAGTTTTGCACAAAGTGATGGTTCTACTACTCAAACCAAACCTACATCCACATGAGAGATATCTCATCAGTATTAACTATTTTGCGGTATATTGCTATGTGAGATAATATAATATATTTAAAGGAGGTTTAACATGCTGCAGTGGCGGGAATTGAACCAGGGCTGCTGCAGTAAGGGCTATGTCGTAGCACATGGCTCACACTCTTCAATGCCAATTTCCTGCTACCGACGTATTCCTGCTCCTTCTTGAACGCTGACATGGATACAGAATGCATTTTGTCTGTATTCTGAATACGGATACATTTGAGCTGTACTACAAAAAAAAAAAAAGGCAAGCAAGCAATAAACAGTAAACGTTTTGAAGATGACAAAGAATAGAAGAGTGAAGAGGGTTAGTAAAAAAAAAACAATTTATTACATTATCACAATCTCCGCCACCGTGACGGTTTTTGTTGTTTTGTCTCCTCGCTGCTGGCTTGTGAACGTATCTATCGATGAAAGCGTGAAGGACGTATGGAAGTGAGTTGATTCTGAAGGACAAAGTTTGAAACAGACATATCTACAGTATTTTTCTTTACATAGACAGAGTATAATTTAGTGAATATAAAAAAGTCTAAACCACTTGTAAGTGGCCCTAAATTAGACTTTACCCTCACACGCTCCATTTTTCCCTCACTTCTTGCTGTGTTGCAGCATTGGCTGGCTGAAGGGTAGAAATTCCTTTCAGCATTTTCCCTTTGCTACTTCTAAGGATCTCGCTGATTCTTTTTCCATCCTTTAATTCTCCGCTTTGTAATTGTTATTACAGATTCACAGCGTAGCCAGCATGGCCGACTTCTCTTGTTGTTTTTGACTCTGCGTCATCCCTTCCAGGTGTTGGTGGCCTACGACTTCACAGCAAGAGGAAACCATGAAGTTTCTGTTCGCGCCGGAGAGACAGTCCGCGTCCTGGAGCGCAACGACAAACGAGGGAACCCAGAGTGGAGCTTAGTCCAAGCAAGTGGTGGGCAGAGAGGCTATGTGCCCTCAAACTACCTCACAATCATCATGCCTGTGGGGACTGGGCGTGCCGGGACATACCGGCCACACTGCTAAAGGAGCAGGAAGTGAGAAGAGGAGAGAGAGCAGCCTGTAGAGTATGGATTCAGACCATCAGTGAGTTTGATGTCAGTGTTAACCAAATAATGTTACGGCTTGAATCTCTAAACTTGTTTAATGCCAACAGATGCAGGTAGGAAAGTCAATTCAAATGAAGTCAAGGGGTTAACCGGCTTTCTCTGAGGCCGTTTCTAATTTTCCCTTTAACGCTAAAAATATAAATGCTGTTGAAATATTTACCTTTTTAAAAATCATGTTTACAGAAAACCACCAGATGATGCTAGGATGATACACCAACAGTGTTTTAAGATTTACTGCTCTGTGGACTCGGCCTCACTCACGTTGATTTATGTGATACACTGGAGAAGATGAAGGAAGCTGCGGCCTTGGAGCTGACAGTTATAGTTAGATACGCTGCCTTGCTCGTGAGCTCTGCGACAGGACAGACGCTGGCTGACAGAAGCTCTTGAATTTGCCCTGCAATATTTTTTTGATGGCTGTTGTTACGAAGGACTTGAGACAATGAGGGAATGGTTTAAAAGGCAGATCTGAAGATGTTTCTCTACCAAATCGTTGACTCTGTGAGACACTGAAGGTGTCCCCCTGTTAACTAAGTACCTTCAAATTTCTTCATTTACTTGCTTTCATACTACCAATAGAAACATTGAAGTGACAGAAGCTACCAGTGGGAAAAGCAACATCACTTTAAGGCGAACTGTGTGACCGACGCTTGTTTGTGTTTTGTAGGATTTTTTTGTTAAGGCTACAGAGAAGCTGATGTTCACACGGCTAATGTTACACAGAAATGAAGGTAGAGTTTTAGTCGTGTTCAAAATAATAAATATAAATCGACGCAGAATGCATGATTGTCAAAACTGAGTTCTAACTATTACAATCATTTTTAAATCTGGCAATGCAAGTTCGTCACATAGGAGGGTTCCTAGAACTATGAAAAGGTCCAGAAAGACCCATAATCATAATTTCTATCCTGTGATCTTCAGCTTGTTCTGGCTTGTCCATCAAAGTAGTTCCATTGCTGGGTTTAAGCCGGTGTCCCCTTTGTGTTTTGACAGCTAAATTAGAATAGAAAGAAGAGCCAGTGACATCAGAAACACAGAACCATTTATGCTCCATGATAAAGGGAGCAGTACTAACAAGAATTGTCAGAGTTAAAAGGCTCATTCATGCTAAATTGATGAAGGAGATATATTTTGCTATACTCCCAGAATGAGCCAAACGTCTCACCCCATCTAATTTCAAAAAGGTCTTTCTCAAATGATGGGTCCGTCAAAGCCCACGTGAAACCATGTGTTCTTTAGGTTGACATCCATACAACCACTCGATGGCAGCGAAGAGGCAAAAGGTCTGGAAATCATTGAAAATTCCTGCGAGTGAGAGTTGTGTTGATATAACTCTTAAATATGAAGCAGCAAAAGCAGACAGAGTTTTAGATAGTTTGGTCTGTGAGGCCATTATGTACACCAATTATCCACGACCTTAAATCCACCTACCTAATGTCTAAAAACAGCTGCACTGTTTGTTCGACATGTTTCTGTCATTACCAGCATTACCTTTTTTCAGCAATTTGTGCCTAGGACTCTGTGGATTGTTCACCAGCTGTCCTTTGTTAGACCAAGTCTCTTCTGCCTGCTGTCTGTAGACATTTGTGACTTGATTGAATATATGGTTTTGCTTCATCTCGGACATTTCAAGTGGCACTGCACCACTTTTTTTTACCATATGTGTTATCTACCATAAACTCTGCACAACTATGGACAGAATTGATGCAGAATGTGGACTAAATCAAACATAAAGAAGTTTGGAAAACCAAAGAATACTCGAGGCCTCACATCAGCCAAAGTTTGCTGGGTACAGTATTAAAACGTAATTCTCTTACGGCTGACTCTCACAACATTTTTTCCAATTATCTGCCATCCATTCCCTACGATTCCCTACGAGATCTTAGAGTGCCTCCACGTATTGACAAGTTATTGTAGACACATTAAAGATTTGCATCATACATATTTCTCTTTCTTGTGCATATTTAATTTCCATCAAAGTAGTAACTATAAATAAAAAAGCGTTAGGTTTCTGGTTTAGATACAGACATGGTCACTTTAGTACTAATTTGTGGAAGTTTTCATCAAAGGTCTATGATAGTAGTAATAATCTCTTTACCCAATATATAAATATAGAACAATATTTTTTCATCTTTTCAGGGAAGGATTTTTAAGCATTTAATCAATTAATTCTATCCCTCGAAAGGTGGGGATATTATGGGGGTGATGCGTTAACTCAAAAACTATATCATGGATCATTTTCAACTTTGTACCCACATAGACCTTAGTGCAAGGAATAACCGGGGAGAAAATTTGGGAAAGTTCGGTGGTATGTTCCCCACACTAGGTGGAGCTTTATCTCCAAATGTTTTCGGCCATAATTTATCAACCGTCCATCAAATGAAGTCCAAATTTGCTGCAAATTAATCAACTCAAAGATTTTTTTTAAATGTAATAAGTCATATTATACACATAAGGGGGAGCTTTTACCATGAAATACACTGTTTTCTGTACATAACTGTATTATGTCTCTACTGTTCTCTAATATTTTATGGATCTTCTCCAAAGTTTATGTTCAAATAGACCTTTGTGTGAGGAAAAACTGTGTATATTGTATGTATGTATATTTCTGACATTAGGGGGTGCTTTATTGGCAAAAAATTCCGAATACAATTTCTCAACCATTGGTCTGATCTAGTCCAAATTTTGTGAATATAAATTGACTTGGGGGGATATATTTTGTATACATATTTTTTACTTAAATATTTCATATTGCACTCACTATGGGGATTGTTAGGGAAATAATTGTTGTATGGACATAACTGCATAAAGGTTTGTCCAATTAAGTCCAAATTCAGTATTTTACTCAGAAGTAGGAGTTGTTGTTTCAAGAAAAACACTGTTTTCCAGAGATACCTCAAAAACTATTTCATGGCTCATTTTTAATTTTATGTCCCCATAGACTTCAGTTTGTGGAAGAACTGGAATGTTTTTGGAATAGTTGGGTTGCCCCTGACATCAAAAATTCACAACCCAACGTCCAAAGGTTTTTTTGGCCATAATTTCTCAACCATTGATGCAATTTATTCCAAATTGGGTATATATGAATCGACCAGAGGAGTTAAATCCAATTTATATCATATTTGCACAATGTTTAAAAAAAAATAGCTCATATTTTACTTATTACGGGCAGCCTTTTTTTTAAAACTAAAAATACTGTGGAATTAACTTCACATTTAATTTTGTGAGATTTGGGGGTTGGGGATAAACCTTTGCTGTCGGGGACGACAGCGTGCATCTACTTGACCCAGAAACTTGTCTTTGAGATTGAGGAATCATGTCAATTTTTCTGACGATTTGTCCAGAGAGTCGGCGTCCCCCTTGACAGTGACTATATATGACATTCCCGAATGTGGCCTTGTTGGAGAACATTTTGTAATAAATTTAACATTTTCCACCGGATTGTGCCGCATTAGCTGATTTGGAAGTGGAACAGGGGGGTACGCTGGCATTCAGAGCCGCTCAGCTGGGGCTCAGCTTCTCCTATTGGTGTGAATGTCAGGACGGAGCAGAACAGCAGGAGGGACGGAGTGTGTGTGAGATGGTACTAGTGTAGCAAAATGCCAAATGTCCTCAAGGTTAGCGGGATGAAGGGGAATAATGACAAAACCACAACTTGGTGACATTTTATCTGTCTACCTCTCCAAAGGACATTTTTTGAATTCGATGTTAAAACTTTATATTTAAAATTCCTAATATGGAATTTTTTGCGCTTCTTGTTATTCGCTACTTGTTATTCCCATGAAAGTGTGAGGTTGGGAATGGTGATGTTATTCCAACCAAGCTCCCTGAGAAAACTGTAAAAATGTAAATATTGTATAAATGATACACTGGACAACTTTAAGAGCTATCTAAGAAGAAAAAAGGTGTTTTTTGGTTTCTAAAAACTGTATAATTTTAAGGTGGGTCGGGTTTAAACTTCACCCTTCCAGATGAGGTGATGTTCTTACAGAAATGTGTTTGCTCTCATTAAATGGAGGCTGTTGTTTTTTATTTCACCACTAGAGGGAGTAAGAGACCGAGGCTGGTTTGTGGCAATGACGGAGCCTCTGTCATTCATTGTAACTGGAAAATGTGTGAGACCTGATTACCTGTCAGTATTAGCGCTCACCTGAGAACAGCGCCAGATCATAATGGTGTTCATTCTGTTCACATTGCTAACACTTTATTTTTTTTTTTTTGTATCTAACATATGAAGTAAATCTTTTAAACCTGCTGATTGATCTGGTTTTACAATCTGTACAGCATTTCGGTGTATAAGTTATTGTTTTGTTTTGCTTCGAGTCATGTTTTATTTATAATTTATTTGACGCCCCAGGGCCATATGACCTCAGATAATCATGAAGTCTGTTTCTTGCTGCCTAAAGTAAAGGTGTGGACACCCACAAAGGTTTTCACACGGCAGAATTGATCGGCGGCGCTGCAGTACCGTCTGAAGGTGCTGCTGTGGACTCAATAAAGCTAAACTAAAACCTGTTGCGTGTCTTCAATTTTCTTCACGCTGATAATAAAAGAAAATCCCAAACAGTGGAGGTTTGTGACTCGCTGCAACAATGAAGGCTCGTTTTAAGAGGCGCCAGATTTAGAATGGAGAAAAAAAAGTTTGCAGTTCAGATCAGGCGTTGTACTTTTCTGACATCAGATCAAAATGAATTGCCTCTGCCAAGGAGGTTATGCTTTAACAACCGTGTGTTTGTTTGTATGTCCCTAACCTGCTTGACTGGAGGGTTGTGTATCTGGCAGAGAAGAACCCATGCAGGATTTGTTTTTTAACATTGTATGATTGGATAGTTTTTTTTTTTTCTTTTAGCAGAACTCATTTAACAACAATTATATCAAACATCAGTGGAAGGGGGGGGTTGCTAAAGGAGCAGCCGATTGAACTTTAAAGTAGATTTAGAGAAAAGGGTGAGTCCATCATGTTTTTTTTTAATAGCCTCGACAGGAATGCCTTCATCTGTCAGTCCATAAAGTAATAGCGTGTGGTATATCCACATTCCTCCTCCTTAAAAACTATTAGAGTTCTATTCAGTCTCCTGTTCTGTAGGGACCTTAAAGATAAGCGACGCATAATTCTCATTGCATTGCATTTTCTTCTCCTCATCTGGGTATTTTAATTGACTTACCTCTCTCCAGCAACACCCTCCAGCTCATCCCGGGCATCCTGAGGAGTTCCAGAGTCAGCTATATAATCCCTCTATCGATGTCTAGGTGTACCCTGGCGTCTTCTACCAGTTAGACCTACCTGGAAAACCTCAAAAGGGAGGCTTACTGGAAGGATCCTAATCATTTCAATCGGTCCGTAGGTGAGGGTTGGAATGTAGATGGACTCGCACTTCACTACTGGTGCTGCTGGTCCTTCCCATGGTTTCTTGTTCTTGAGTGATGGCAAAACAGACCAAGATATTTAAACTTCTTCTCTTGAGGTAGAAACTCACGTCCAACCCAGCAGGGAGCTGTTTTCTTCCTCATAACCATGGCCTCAGATTTGGAGACCATGCAGATGATATACTTTGCATCAAAGTTTGAGGCGATGATGGTCAGTCGACAGCCGACGGACCTACATCATCTGCAAACAGCAGAGATGTCATACTAAGCTCCACAACCCGGACAATCTCCTCCCTCAACTGCAGAGATCCTGAATATCAAGAACAGAATCCGAAACGAGGGACAACCTTGGCACTCACTATACGGGTGACATCCCTTAGTTGGTTTCCTCAACTTGCTGTTTTTTAGACCCATTTGACCTCAGATTTGTACGCCTTTCTAATGTTTCATGCTATGATAGAGGTTATGGTCTACAGCAACGGGCCTCAATAGGCGGCCCGCGGTACGCATCCGACCTGCGAGCTGCCTATATGCGGACCCTGAGCTGAACGTTTGACAGGTGGGTTTACATGGAAAGCCTAATTCTGATTACATTCGGGAAAGACTTCAAATCAGAAAGAAACTGCTGCATGTAAACACCCCGCTCTTAATGGAAAGAAGCTTTCTGAATTAGACTTCATCCCTTGCCAAGGAGGTAGTCAAAATCCTTTGGGAAAGGCTTTCCGATAGCCAGGCGCTGCATGAAAACGCTGTATCGGAAAGCTTCCTGTTTGAGTTGTATCTACGCATGGCCATCGTCGTGACGTAATGGTACGCTAAGTTTTTCTAGCGCCGCAACGCATTTTAAATACGGCGACTTCAAAACAGTACCGGTCTGCATCGGAGAGTCATTTTTTCATTGCAACTTTGAGATTTTTAACATGTTTGCAGGGTTAGATGGGCGAAAAGTCACTTCCTTGATGCCTTTGTCGTCTTTGTCGTACTCTTTTCTTCTTGATTCCCGAGATCTTGATAAATTTGTTTACCAAAGCATTCTATGGAGGGTTTTGTTTAATTTGAGTATTTGTTGTTTTAATGAAAAGGAGATTTTGCTTTGAATAGAACAGTATTATGGCTCGTGGCTTAACCGACTAAATAAATGGACCTTTGACTCGAGGACATTTTTTGTGGGCCTTTAATATTTGTATTTGAGTACCCTTGTCTACCGTGTTCTCCAGTTTTAGTGTCATCTGTGTCCTTGGTAATGAGTTTTTTGGTTGATGAATACAGTCTATGAGTTTTCTTCCCAGATATTAAATGCCAACCTTTTGCAATGGGAGTTTTCAGGTTGACTCTCAGAATAGTTGAGAACATCTGGACTCTGGAGATGAACTTTTTTTCTTTCTCAGCTACGCCTCAAGCAAAACAAGCCAAACATACACACATTACTGACCCGAGTACGATTGATTACCTGTGTGGGAAGAAAAAAACTGGCTAAAGTAGAGGTATTGCTTTACTGCAAAACTAAACCACCTCCCTCTGCCTTTCCTAAACTAAGTAATGTCATGGCCCACTTTGAAATCTGAAACTCCTCAGTGGGTCATCCAAATCTGTTTTTTGTTTACCGTAAACAGATTATTGCACTGCATTGCAGCACATCACACAGACAACGTGTGCAGCAACAAATATTAAATAAAATGCGGGTAAAATATTAATACGTCAAGGCTGAGTAATGCAAATACCTATTTTTCAACTGGCATGTACTAGAGTCTTCGCAGCTGGGCTCACATTTGTTTAATTTTTTTTTTTTAATGATTAAAAACATAAAATGGTACAACTCACATGCTAGCAAATAAAGAGAATAAAAGTCAATTGAAATACTACAAAATTGAAACTAAAATGAAAACTATGAAACTTACAGGAAAACTATGACGCGGAGCTCAAAATTGGTCGGATTTGTTAAGAATAACACATTATTTAAATGGCATTATGCATTTTTTATCGTCTGATTACCTCTTACAATGCAAACATTTCATTATTAGTATTTTAGGGTACTTAAGATAAACTACAGCAGTCTACCTGCCGTACCTTACCTGTAATAATAATACTTAAGACCCGTACTTTTGAAATGTAATGTAAAAATATTCTAATTTCAAATATATGGAGAGTGGAAAGTACAGATATTTGTGTAAAAATGTAGAGTAGAGTAATGAAAATAATCAAATACTTAAAAACTGAACTACGGTGAAGAATGAAGAATTTGAACTAGTAGAATGTTGCTCTGGCACAGTTTCACCCCGTCAGAGTAAAGAGAAATGCTTCTCACTGGGTTTGGACCCTACGGCGTGAATGGGCCTGTCAGATTCGTCAAATTATTCCATACTACTCATTTCTTTCTACTTTTTCACCATAGTATATCATAAAACAATTCTTAAATTCCCATTTTCTCGGAGCCAGCATAACCGTGGTTCTTTCCTGAGTTGGAGGGGTGAGTTTGAACTTCCCATGGGCTCCTCTTCCATCCTCACACACCAACTATGAAGCAGAGTGTAAAATAAATGTTTCCCAGCTAAATTAAATTGGTAGAAATTGTTGCAACAGTGTTTTCTCATTCTTTCATATTCTTCACCCTCTGGGTGTTTATTGACGAGCCAAACTTGAACAAATTCTTATTTATTTCTCTCTCACTTTCTGCTTTTACCAGTTTTCTTCTTTTCTCCAAGCCTTCATCCCGCCACAAATATCCATGGTCGGTTGTTTGGTCTCTGCTCTGAGCATCCCCGGGACTCTTAGGCTGACTTTATCAGACTTATTGATAAGGGAACGAAAAAAAAACAGAAATGCTAAATGGAGGGAGTGAGACAAATAATTCCTGGTATTGATTTTGTTGTAAAAGAGAGAAAACACAATGTGACAAGAATTAATCATTTGAAAACAAACAGGAGGCGACGGCGTGTCTGTGAGCCATGTGAGATTTTCTGGAAGGTAGATAAGAAGGTAAATTACATGAGGCTCCGATCTTTTCCAACACCCCAAACAAACACCACCGGAGGGAAGGAACCTGGTTGTGGCGTGGAACCGCAGTATGGGAGACCAGAACCTGCAGGGCAGTGGTAATGAAACAACAGGGAGCTTGAGACAGCTTGACAAGATGGGAGAATGAGGTAGAGAAAAGTAACCTGGGCAGAGTTGTGGAATGCTGAGCCTCGCTATATAGCATTTCTCACCTAGGCAGTGTATGATGAAGAGGATGGAACCCTGGAGCCCATTCTAGGCCACTGTACACCTGGAGAGGGTCAGTATCGATGGAAATATCAGCACAGACTTGAGTCGGCCCTCCAAAGAGGACATCTTATTTATCAGAGCTGGAGAACAACCAAATCCCACCAAGATTACCTCTGCAGGCATCCTGACCTCTGAAAGGGACTGGCAACCGTTGCTGGACCGGCAACCATTGGTGGACATCCAACAGCAGTTGAAGTTCCCCAACCACATTGCAGTTGCCACCCTGTGACTAGACATTGTCCTTGTTTCAGAGTCTACCAAGCAGGTGGTGCTGCCGGAACTGACCCTCCCATGAGAAGATTGGGTGGAAGAAGCCTTTTAAAGGAAGCTTTCTGGATGGAGAGTGCGGTTTCTCCCATTGGAAGTTGGGCGCAGGGGATTTGCGGCCCGTTCTGCGCCGAGAGCCCTCAGAATGTAGGGCAACGAAGGAGAGAGGAAGAGGAGAGACATCCACCGCGCCACCGAGGCAGCAGAGAGAGCCTCAAGCTGGGGTGTAATCAGCCCAGCCTGGGTCACCCCTGGAGGAGGGTAAGACCAGAGACACCCAATGGTTCCAGGAACATGACAATGAGCCCAGACACATCAGCAGATGTATTCTTACAGTATTCTAAATTTCTGAGAGTACAAATTATGTGTATGAAATATGTTGATTAATGAGTTTTAGAAAAGGCAGATATATTTTTCTCTTCAAACAGAGCCCAGCTATCTGTATTCTCCTGCTGTGAAGAAGAGGGTGAGGTCCCCCTCACTGCTCACTCCTTTATCTTTCATATTCCAACATATTTTTTAAGCTCTCTCAGAGACGGAAAGGTGGGATCTGAAGTTGATCCGGCATAGTTTCACCTAGGGGCAACAGGAAGTTTGACACATTCCTGTTAGCAATCTGACCATTTAAACCTCAAACTGGCTTTGATTAATAATGCTTTTCTGTGAATAGTGTGAATATTATAGGTGTGATAGGTGGTTAGTGGTGCTCCTCTCTTGGGCAGCAGTGTGAGGTGCAGTGGTGTAGCTTTGTTTATTATGATCTATATATATATATATATATATCCCAAGATATTTGTTGTTGCACTAATTGAAGAAACACCCAGGGGATGTCGTGTGATGCTAATCTGATGCTAATTTTGCATCAGAAACAATTTAGCACGCGCGAAAGGTCTATCACCTAGATATCATATATATATATATATATATATATATATATATATATATTAACATAAATTTACATATTTTCTGAGATGTAATGCGAATACACAAGTAAAATACAAGTACCATAGTTTTGCACTGAAGTACAATACTTGAGTGAATGTATAGTATATGTACTCTACTTCCCTCCGTTCTTAAAAGCTCCTCTTCCTCAGCAGTAATTACACCATTTCTGAAAATGCCGGTCTTTTCTAGTCCCATTGAACATTTTCTGTCTTCAACTTTTCTCCCTGCTGTGATTAAATATATCGCACACATCCGGGTTGAGAGAGAGGAAGGGCCGGCACTGCTGCATGCTAATCACAGCTGTAGCATCGTGTGCGCTGAGAGTGTATTTGGGTGTATCTAAAGCCAGAGCCGCCTGGAGAAACTGAGCAGATGAGTGTGTTTTGGTGCTGCGAATCTCCACAGGGAGCATTAGTCGGTTTCGGGGGGCACTGGAGTGTGAACCGCAGAGCTGTTTTTGGGGGCTTTTAGAGTGGCACTTAGGGAACAAACGTCGCCTCTGTATTTGTGTTGAAGCACATCGAGGCGTTCTTGGACCATGCACTGCATGAGCGCCGACGCTCAGGTGGCTAATTTTGTTTTTAAAAATGGACATATGAATGCATGAATATCTCATGATTGTGTATGTATATTTGTGAATTGCAGACACTTCCTGTGTAGATTTTCTGCTGTAAACATCTTCCATGAACGTGTATGTCTATTCAAGCACTTCTTTTCAGTTTAACATGGTTATGTGTGCACGCCAGGGCGCGTGTGTATGTGCGTGTGTGTGTGCTTAATAGTGCTTACATCAGCTAATCCTTTCTTTCTTTATGCAGCAGTTTGATGCAGAAAAAAACCTTCAGGCGTCTGATACCCACTGAGTGACTGATGTCTGAGTGTGTTGCATATACAGTATGTGTGAGGATATGCAGAAGGCTTAGTGTTGATGAGTGTGTGTGTGTGTGTGTGTGTGTGTGTGTGTGTGTGACAGTGAACAGATCTCTGGCTATAAATAGCTTGCTCGATGCTGAGGCTGAGCTAAAAATAGTCACGGAGATCACAGTGTCTCATAGAGGGAAGCAGAAGAACTGCACGAAGGCCTGACATCTCTGGAAGCAAGGGTTTCCTTCAGATCAATTAGAAAATGATCTGTAAGTGTTTTTTTTTGTTGAGATCATTAGATACTGCTAAAGTTGGAAAAATGATCCAATGGTAAAAAGAAAAAAAAGATTAAAAGAAAATCGGTAAAGAGGCAATGGGAAGAGCCTCAAATCATAATTTCTCAGAAAGTCAGTATGGAGGTGAATGCGTCAAAATAAATGAAAAAAAACAAAACAGGTTCACAAAAAAAACAGAAACTAAAAGTAATTATTTTAACCTTTTAATTACCTCACAAATAGAAAAAAAAAGAAAATGAAAAAATTATTTCTTTGCATATTTTATTTATTTTTATATTTATTCATCTAATATCTCGTATATTTTAGAATTACCATAAAATGACAAATTGTTTGGTCAAGCATTTTTTTTTAAATTGTGAAACAAATCTCAAAGTTGCTCCTCAACACGGCTGAATCGTCTGTCATTAACTGAAATCATGGAGACTCAGCTGATTCTATAGTTGGTCAGGATTGATTGACAGGCGCTCCTATATATGGAAGTCGATCTCCTCTTTCAATTAATTTTCTTCTTGTGGGTCGCTCACACGATATGTCCTTTGAACAGCAAATCCCTGCTGATTTATCATATTACACAAATGTTGATTCAGTGCTGTTTCCACCTTCACTGCGGGCTGACGGGTGGAACAATGATGACCCCAATTTTACCTCTTCAAGGTGACATAAAGGCACAACAGTACCACATTCAACATGCAGTGTAAAAGGAGAAAACTGGGAGTCATGATAGCAGTTTGGCATACATCACAAACCACCGTAGAGTTTATGCATCGCCATTATTTGAGGACAGTGTTTTGTAATAGTCATTCCACCAGCACGTGCACTCTTCATCCTGCAGGAGCTGCGTGTGTGTTCGTCTGTGTGTGTGTCAAAAAAACCTGCTCCTGTTGCTAATGGCAGCCTCGGGGTGAGCGGAGGCCATCTGCGCCTTCGCATGCGAGAGCTGTGTGCGTGTGGCCGAGTGTTTGTTGGGATGGCTGCATTATTTACAGCTTAATGTCGTGATTTATTGTTTATGGCGAAAGCAAGAGAGACACACCATACCCCGGATTGGCTTCGGCTAAATCTGTCACAACATCACATCATACCTGTGAAAGACAGATGTAAAATACATGAGTGCGTGCGTGTGTGTGTGTGTGTGTGCGTGTGAGGAGACAGCTGATGTCTGGAATTAGGAACAGCCAAAGTCAAACCCCCTGAGGAGAGAGAGAGCTGCTGGGCTGAGCTGTAAGAACACACGTAAAAATAATTTCTTCCACAAATTTGTCACCAGGAGTTGAAGATGCAGCATTTTATCATCATCATCATCATCATCATCATCATCAGTCTGTCACACCATGTTTCATCTTGTATATTTCATTTCTCAGTCAATGCATATGATCAGTCAGAGATGATGACACTGGAGAATTGACTGATGTCTGCATCCCGTTGACAAATGAGCACAAACATTTTGGAAGATGCCTCCCCTGTTTACCAAAAACATCCTCCAAATGTGTTGTACATTTTGTTCCCTTTCCATTGCACCTATTTTGTGCATGACTGACATCGCTGTGAGCCACCTGTTAGTTTGATTTCCACAGCTCCTCTCTTGATTCCGAGCTTTGTTGTTTTTCCTCCCAGCCTTTGTATATATACTTATATATACTGTATACTTTTCTCACAGAGGACATGTTAAATAGCCGGGGCAGGAAACAACCAGGTGTAAACTAATGACGTTAATGACGACTGCCTTTACAGGTTGGCAATCTGCTTTATCACACTGATAGATGGTTAATGCCAAAAGCGCCATGAATTCCAGTTTGACCATTCCCAACCATGTTGCATGGCCACCAGTCACCAGAGGTCAAAGTAACTCAACAGTCGTAAGGAGTTCTGTATTTTAAATAAATAATAATAAATTACCGGCTTTATCATTTATTGTAAAGCCGATTTATTTTCAGATGAGAAAAACGCCTGATCCAACACAGAAGCAATTTTTCAAAAAGAATTCCAGAATTTTGTTTAATTTGTCCTGTTTAAAATCCCCAATATATTTTTCCTTTAAATGTGTCAAAGTTCTATGACAGAGTTTTAGGGCCACATTGAAAAAATTTAAAATTTGTAATTTTGACGAGAAAACATAGTACTAACATAGTAATGTGCATTGGAAGTTAGGTGTGTGTGTTTATGGATGGCACAGCACAACAGCTAAGAGCGGTCTGAAAATAACGATTTTATTCGCGTAAAATTACAACTTTATTCTCGTAATATTTGATTTGATTATGTTTCAAAGTGGCCCTCATGCTCCTTCTTAGAGTTTCTTATGTGTAAAATTGAATGATTTGAATGATGGATGATTGTTAATTAATTCGTTTTTTCAAACAGTGGTCTCTTTAATGGCAGCCATCTTGCTTAGGTGTCCCGCACTGCTGACACGCCCACTTAAAACAGAAAATGATAATGTGGTATGACATGTAAAGTAGAAATATTATGCGTTTCAATATAAATTTGAAACACACTAAGTTAGGGAGGCATTCTCCACTGAGCAAATCTACAGATCCTACCATAGCGACACGATGAGCCTCCCTACTCTTTTAACTCTGATTGGCTTGGTATGACAAGGATGTTTCTCATGCAGCCCCTAAGCCCCCTTAAGGACACTCACAGAAGAGAGAAAGTCATGTTAGTAGGAAAAGAATCCTAGTATGGCAACGTTATGGGTAGAATGGGAACTGTTCCCCTTATCAGGATCCACCTTTCCACCAAATTGAATTAAAATCCTTTGAAAACAATTTTAAGTACATGTGAACAGACGGCACTGATCAAAAAACCTCCTTCAATTCAGGTCAACTGACATATTTACGGTTTGCATAATCAGTTAATTCCAACTGGCAGCAATCCTGTATATAAATATTATATATTGGTCAGAAGGGATGTGTCACATTCACTGACCCCAGCACATTACCCCACAAATGTGATTTAAATGACGGAGGATAAACTATAAACATGTCATAGTACCCTTAGGAAGTGTACCTATCCCATAATAATAGTATCTACACCCCAGATCTGTTCAGTGTGTCCACTGCAGACAGAACTCGTAAATGTAGGCGGGATCATTACCCAGTCTTACTACTTTTACCTTTTCAGGTAAAAGTTCAGATAACTTTTGACTGCATTACATTGAAATCCACTAAAGTGGATTCATAAAAGTTGATTCAAGCTCTTCACAATCAAACTAACTGTAGACAGGTATCAGGTAGTCAGGTAATCAGGTATCTCAAGTTTTAGCACTTTGAGATTTGATCCAAATGTAAAGTGTGTTTTAAATTAAATGTATTATTATTATTATTATTAGTCAGTATGCTATGGTACACGCTGTTCTTATTCTTTTCTGCAAGCCTTATTATTTACCCTCTATTTTTTGACAAAATAACTAAATGGTGAGACGGGGAATGGGGAGGGCAGATAGATTTGAACACACAACGCTCCTGAGGACTCACCCTCAGCACCCGAGACTCATACATGTACAGCTGTGCTGTCTTAAGCGCCACACCAGGAGGATATTACAAGAAGCATCCTAAACTTACTTTGAGTTAATGACTGAGCTGAGCAATCCCGGGATATCCGGTTTCAGAACAGCTGATCAACCAATCAGAACAGCTGATTCAATCAACTTACAGTTGTTTAACATCGAGTTGAATGTGTGGATGCGGACTATTAAGAGCCATCATCAATTGAGCTCAGATACTGTCATTCACCATGGCAACCAGTGAGATGCTATGGTCACCACACTTCATGCTGATTAAGCAGGAAATTTGAATGCGCTCACAAAAGTATATTTATTAAAAATAGGAAAGCCACTGCTTCACCAGAGAAGGGGAGATAATTGGCGTGGGAGGGAATGGCTGCCTGAATTAATGTATCATCTAGTTTAACTGCATTTACTCTGATTATTGTGAGACAAGGGTTTAAAGGTTTTGATTTAAACATTTACAATTTATTTATTTACATGAAAGTAAATTTTTATCTAATCTCTGGCTTATTCTGAGAGGGAACCTGCCCCTCCCCAGACTAATGCCTCAGTATTAGTTGCCGTGGCAGCTGAGCTAATACAAGGCCTACGCTGCCGTCCCCAACAGCAAGGGTATATCCCCGAATAGTTTCCCTGCATTGTGCAAGCAATCCCCCTGAACGTAGTCCTAAAATTAAACGTGAATTAAATTAAATTATGTCTGAAAAACAGCGTTAACTATTAGAATAAAATATAATTTACGAGATAAATCTCCTCCAGTTGTTTCAAATTATTACATTTAGACTAAACCAGACCAATGGTTAACAAGTTATGTTCGGAAAACGTATTAATCAAAAAGATCCCCCTAGTGAGTAAAATATGCATTTTTAAAAGTAAAATATGATATTAAAAAATTTTCTGAAGACAGTACAATATGAACTTTTATAGTAAAAAATATAATCTATACAATAAAGATCTCCAGAAGTTGATTCATATGCACCAAATTTGGACTAAATCAAACCAACGGTGGAGAAATTGTGTCCTGAAAACTGTTGGAGATAAACCTCCCCCTTGTGTCGCAAAAATATAAAACCAACCTTTGCCTAAACCAATCCAGTTCTTCCTCACACTGAGCTCTATGTGGGTGTGAAAATTTGAATATGATCCATTAAATACTTTTAGGATGACTCCATAATTAACCCGACTTTTCGGGGATATAACTATGTTGAGCTTACTTTATGGAACCGAATCCTTTGGTTCCATAAATCTAACCCAATAAATCCTGGATTATTTGATGAGCTTGTTTTATGGAACAGGCTTAAGGTAAGTTTAATAAAAGCTGCAGATTCCAAGAATAAAAACTGGTGACGAGATGACATGTTTTACATGTTTGACATATTTTCATGTTTTAATTCCATTTAATATTACATTTCTGTGCTAGGCACTTCAAAAGAGAGGGAATCAAATACAGGATGGAATAGGGTGGAGGATATTGGTACCATCCACTTCTTTTGATGCCGGAAACCGAGATAAAACCGCTTTACTGTGTGAAACACTGAACTTGAGCTGCTTGGTGGATTCGATGCTATATATAGTCCTGCAGATCATCTGTCTCCTTTGTGCTATAAGTAAATGTCTCTCTACCTTCATCTTCCTCTCTCTCTCACGCCACCTCTGACATGTGGTACTAAGACGCCAACTAATTTTAAACATGCCTGTGTGCGTCTCAGAAGCTCAAGTTCATTAGCTACATGCTTGTCTTTGCATGCTGCTATATTGTAATTTTCCACTTCAGATGCTTGTCCTGAGGATATCTTTGTCTCTGGTGACAGCTGATCATCTGGATGCAGCAGTTTAACAGCAGGTGATTGAATAACTACAGGAATCTGCAGTGTTTATTCCTTCAATCCTCCCTCACCTCTGATGGATCATACTCACTAAAAAAGATCCAGGTAGCTCCGCATTGACGCTTTTCATATAGATCGGCTCATCTCTTACATGCATCTCGCCTCCAAAGCTCAGCATAAACCTGAACACAATAGTCTCCAAGGTAATCACTAAATGAGTGTTTACAACGTATCTGGATTCTTAATCAATCAATCAATCAAACTTTATTCATATAGCACCTTTCAATCAGTTTAAAGTGCATTCCCCAAAGATTTATGAAACAAAGGAAGAAGAAAAAGGAGAGAGGAGGTGGAGACAAGTGCAGACTTTTACAGCCTAATAAGATCAGTTAGGAGAGACGAGCTCTTAAGAAAAGAAATGATTTAAGAGAAATAAAGAATAACAAAAACAAGGCAATAACCGAGAAAAAAGGAGATATAATACAACAGTATAAAATCGAGTTAAGATATTAAATAAAGTGAGGATAGAAGTAATAATAAAGCAGAGTAAATAGTAATGACTTACATTAAAAATGAATAAGTTTAAAAACTTAAGTCATGAACGACAATAGATAGAAGCCAGACTGGAGAAATGGGTTAGAAGTATATTTTTAAAATGATCTGTTTCTGCTTCTGTATGAGCCTCTTTGGAGAATAACGGCTGATGGCAGGATCAGCAAATGTTCTTGTTCTGCTCTGAGGAACAGCTTTAAGAAAGGAACCAGAGGATCTAACCTTCTTGGTTCATAAACCTGAAGCAATTCTGACATAAAGTCTAGGTGTCATACCTTGTAGAGCCTTATGAACTAATAAAATGATTTTAAAATCAATACAAAATTAATTAAACAACCAGCGTTGAGACTTTGAAAGTTTAATGTGTTTAATCCCTTCGGTCGTTGCCATTGCTTGAGCTGCAGAGTTTTGAGTTATCAGTTATAGCTGATTAATAGTTTTCTTTCGTCAACCAGAGAGGAGAACATTACAGTAATCTAACTTGCTGGTTCTAGAGGCGTGCACTAGTCACCCTGGGTTGCTCAAAGTGAGAAATGACCATCTTTTGGTGATATTCTTAGAATGCTAAAATGCCTTTTTTGTGACTTTTTCAGTGACTTAGTACATGAGCCTTGAAATTAAAATCAGAGTAGAAAATCACTCCTATGTTTCTGGCTCCTTTGCTTGGTTTGAGTCAGAACGTGTTTAGTTTAACGCCAGTTTCTCCCTCCGAGCCTTTGAATTACAAATCAGAGCTTCTGTTGTATCCTGGATCAGGTGGAAGACCGTGTGTGACATCCACACCTTTATATCTAAAATACATTGGAAGTGAGCCGATTGGCTATGTGCCATCAGGAGACACAGCCACAAATGTCAGTTAACCCTTTAATGCCCTGCTCAACGGTTTGGTCAGGCACATTCTGAGGCACTGTTTCTTACTGAGATATCTGCGCAACTTGACCAAACCTGTTGGAGCCATTTCTACTACAGAGTTGAGAGATGTTATGCTAAAAATAGCCCGCCCTCTCACCTAGCCTCCTCACAGGCGGGTTTCCAAGAAAAGTTTCACTCGAGACAATTTGTCTCCGTTTGGTGAACATTTTGAAAAAAAGGATATTTTGAGGGGATATTATAGCATATGAGGAGTTACGGAACAGAATTATGTAAATTGATACAACCCAACCCAAAAAAGTCTAATATGAGTAACATCATTTTTGGGAAGAACCAAACGGTGCTAACAGTGAACTAATCGAATTTAAATTAATCCATGAAATTAAAAAATCCAGATAAATCTTTGCTACAATTCTCACACATTTATTGTTATTTCATCATATACACATGAAATAATTTCATAAGTAAGTGAGATTTTTTTTATTTGACCGAACAATTTTTCATTTTCCATTGGTTTGTCTTGTTGAGGGTTATTAGAGGGTTAAAAACAAGAACAGCCCGAAAACCGAGGTGCTCCACATGAAACATCATAATTTTTGCCTGGACAGGTTTGATCAAGAGGCTAATGAATGAATATAAAAATAAGAGGTGAATTCACAGATTTAGTAGTAAGAATCAAGGAATCAACTGGCTTTTAGGTGTAAAAGCTGCATTTATTAACATTTAGCAATTTCAATAAATTCACTTTTATTAACCACATGGACTCAGTAAGAGGTCTGACCACCTGGCATAGGGTTGTACCGGTATATATATAGGAACAATGTACAAGTGAATATGCATTGCTTTACATTTAAGAAAACTTGTACCTTCAGAAACTGCAGAAACCATCCTCGGAACTAATTACGTATGATGAGGCAAGGAAGTTATTCCGAATCTCAAATCGCTGTATCTTAAACAAGTTGAAAATAATATTTTGAGTAGTATCTAAGGGAGACAACAACAATATTTCTCTTTTAGGCGGTTTTCTGCTCTCAAAGTGTGTTGAAAGCACAATTTCAATTAACTTAATTTAAAAGTTAGAAGTCAATCGCTTTAAGAAAATTCAATACAAGAATGCTATTATATATACTGTATTTTTATTCAGTTAACCATAAAGCATGACAAATACTCTACTCTCTCTGTGCAGTGAATAGTTTTATATCTCAAAACAAGAATTTACGGTACAATGCTAGTATTCGGGGTTTGATCTAGTAAGAAATGGTCTCTTAATAGAAGAAATCAGTTCTATGCTGTTCAGAAAATATAAAGTTTTCTCCTTCGAGAACCCTTCAGCCAACTGTATTATCGTCCAAACTATGTCTCAGTTCGATGGACTTCATAAATATTGTGTGAGAAGATCCTAAAAAAAAGAATTCCCATTATTTTAGACGTTGATCTTGGCGTGCTAGTTACCAGCTTTACGGAAAGGGATGACAGGCCCAGTCAGTGGCAGATCTAGTGGGTGGTGAGGAGAGACGCATGAATTCTACCTTCATGGAAGGAATGGTCGGCTTCTGGTTTATCACTGCCAGACTCTCAGTTACCATTGCATGCATATCATTTGCTATGATAAACATTTAGTCTTCCTCAAGTTCCCATGAGTCTGAAATGTGTCCTTAATCATGCAGCATAGATAACTCTGTAGATTGAATTCATACATGTAAGAAAATCGCCTCCGCTCTGAATACCATGGTGGAGGCTGTCGAGGTGTAGGGAGACCAGGAGATGTCAAAACAAAAGTGCCAGACAACCGCAGGCGTAAATTAAGGTGGGAAAATAATGAGGCAACCACTCCAGAAAACAGGAGTCAGGTGATGTGGTGCAGTTTATATTTAAGCAGACGCCAGTTCGCTGTCATTGAGTTTGGAGTGTCCAGCTGACACCCAGAGGCAGGAGGATACGCCATAGCACGAAAATACATTTCTCTGCCCTATGCCTACCTCTGCACGGCATGAACACAAACGCAGCCATATTAGTCTCATCTTACAGTCGGATCTGTCGCTCCTCATTAACGATCCTACTGAGTTACATTACGCAGGCGGTGAGCACAGCTGAATGACGTCTCAGTTAAAACGTGGAGGAAACTAAACGCAGTCTGACCTTAATACTGTTATGTTATTTGATATTACTACTGACTGAACCAGGTCTGCACTGTTATCCCCAAAGGCAAGGGTATAACCCCCGTAAAGCTACCTCCTCAAATTGAATGTGACTCAGTTAATAATCTCAAACGGTCCGCATTGATTCGACATAACTCATTCTATGGAGTCAGCGTTATGCTCTAAGATCAGATCATATATCCCATAACCATTCAATAATGAAGATAAATACAGTTAACTACTTTCCTGAGCTCAGTAATAAAAGAGACAGATTTCCTTGAGTCCTTTAATATAAGCTAAATTTAGACACAATTGGACTTATGATTTGGATGTTACAGAGGAGAAATTTGTTTTCCACAAAAAGCTTACTCTAATGAGTAAAATTTGAACCTTTAGATTAAAATTTTGGTATTTATACAAGGCTCCTCATATTGATTCAAGTTTGGACCTAATAGAACAAACGATTTAGAAGTTATAGCCCAAAAGGTTTTGGCGACATTGCTCCTCCTAGTGTAGGAAATATGTAACGGACCTTTCCCATAATCAATCCAGTTCTTCCTTGCACTGAGGTCTGTGGGGTTATAAAATTTGATGTTCCTTTGGGGGGAGTTGGGGGCTCAGGTGCCTTTTCTCGCTGTCAACAGCATAAAATCAGTTGCTGTGTAAAATCTCACTCTTATTGGTGGAGGTAATTATAAACCAAAAGACCAGCAGTTTACACCATAATTTCACCAAAATTGGGCCGTTAGGTTCAACGTATGGGTTAGTAAACACCGTCAGTGAACACACACCGGCACCCACAGGTCAGCATGCAGGCTTATACAAAGAGCTAGGTGAGAACAAGAACAGAGGAATACAAACCTAAGAAAGCAACAAAGACTTGCTGTCTACCTTAATTTCCAGGGACCGGCCTACATCCCCATCACTACTGTCAGCATTGAGCTGCCTGATAGCAGACGGAATAAAAGAATCAGAGCGGCCGTTTGTTTCCTCAGGGGTGCATGTTTGTGTCAGCCGGAGGGCATTAAGGTAAATTCACTGGAGGGAACACGGTCGGATTGACTAATAATTCTTTAGCTTTCCGTGTCTCCCAGAGGGAACACCAGACTATTAGCTGAACTCCAGTGATCTTGGGGCAGACTTTAACAAAAGCCGTGGAGATCCTTCTTCTCCTTCACAGACAGCCTATTGAATCCAAATTTGAAAGAAAACATTCTAAGACTGTTACTAAAAGATTGGTAGCAGGCTGTCGGAGACAAAGAGATAAGCGTCTTCATCAGTCGGAGTCATTGTTTGCTTTTGACAATGTGTTTGCATCAAATTATGTTGTGATGCAATTTATAGAAAGTCGTATTCTAATTTGAACCTGTTCACCATCTATGGTGATTTTGATCCTAGGGGAAAAGGGAGCAACATTAAAAGCAGGGGTTTATGGAAAAATTAGTTTGTCTGATAAGAATTTAAGAAAGTGTGACAGGTGTATTAAATGAACCATGAGGCAGAGCGACAATCATTGGAAAAAAGGACAACTGGTGCTGTTTATATACAATGAACATAATAAAATCAAACGAGGGATCTAACCACCCAAACTTTAGCTTGAAAACCAAAGTATATGAAACATTAACATCTCCACCTAGTCTTTGATCCAGTGTTAACCGAAACACATAAAACACCACTGCTGGACTAAAGATCTATACAAATCAAAGTCTAAATGTGTGCAATGCGAGTTAACAAAAAATCTAACCCTGGCAAAGTCCCCAAGTCCTTAAGCCTCAAATGATTTTACAGTACAGATTACAATCTGATGCAGAATTGAGGAAACCTGTGACCAGCCACACAGAAAGCTGTACATCCCACCAGACTCCCCCTGGACGTCTGACTGGCAGCACTCTTCAATCTTGTCCCCTGGACTGCCCCATCAGGATTTATGGGTTGCTCTCGGTCCCACGCCAATCAGATGTTCAAAGACGGACCAGGTTACACCTCCAGCAGCAGGAGCCGGTCACATAAAGGAGGCTGCACAGTCAAACCATCGTGTGAAATCTAACTAATTGATAAATATAGGCGTACCGCTGTAGCGTCAAATCGCTACATTGTCCCATTTCAATTGGAAAACCTAGGTCGCTTGATCGTCGCCAAACCTGCCCGCAAGCTGACCCATAGGTTCTTCAGTTGCTCTAACGCTGAATAGTCAAGCACCATGGGACGTATAACGAGTGTGGGTACCCCACTGTACTGGCATTCAAAATAACAATCTCAAATAAAGGTAAATACCCGACTGCCCACCAGTCAGAACTGAGGAAATTTGGGATGACAGGTGAAACGTTTTCCATTAAAAAAGAATATTCAGTTGCTTCTAATTCAACTGAACGGACAAAGGAGCTGGTAATTCCCCATTTTTCAGATGTCCATTTGTAATTACACAACTGTCTTTTTTGTTTCTAACTGTAACAGAATCAACATATATATATACATATAACATATTTTCGTGCAAAAATTTCGTAAAGCCATTCCATATATCCTGTTAACCCCCAAACCCATAAATGAGTTAAAAAAAAAAGAAGGAACAACTAAAATGCTAAGCGTAGAAACATTGTTGATTAGACAGTACAACAGTATACTCAGATTATTTTGTACATGATAGGATATTATTGCAGATGTTTGCTTTTAGATACGGATGGGTTGTTCCATCTAATCATCTCATATTTACAAACATTTTAATGCAAGAAAAAGAAATTTGTGACTGGCGCTGCCACCCATTATACAACCCAAATCTACGGTTGCACAAAAGGTTGCATTTCAGAGCTTAAAGTTTGAATAAATTAACATTTCACTTGATTTTCTAGTGATGACAGTCTGACTTGATTTGTTATCTGTAATCCTTGACATATGAGGCTGCAAATGGGCAGCGAGGCAATAACTAGTGGTCGAGACCTTCACTCACCTTTCTGCTTTGTCTTCTGCCCCGTATTTCCAAGAAAGATCTAAAGCCTGCTGTGACCTTGCTCTCCTCATTTCACCTCCCAGCCCCGACTAGCTGAGCTGTAAAAAAACTGAAATAAAAAAGGGGATACATGGCCATTTGTCTTTGCGGAAGAAAAGGAGGATGGGGGATATAAAGTCGTGAAGGTGGAGTAGATGGAGGAATTTAGTAGCAATGTACGGTCTATTTAGAGAAGGGAGGTGCAGGAGGCAGGAAGAAGAAAATAAGACGATGGGATGGAAGTAACAGAAGTAGGTAATGGAGAAAGAGTGAGGATATAGGGATTATTATGGGTAGAGGAAGGAGAGGTTGAGGTAGAAGGAGTTGGGCAAGGAATTGAAGGACTTGTCAAAAGAAGGAGAAAGAAGAGAAAATGACAGGGTGGCAGAAGATTAAGGAGAAAGAAAAGGACCGACCGGAGGTCACGTTTATCACTGAACCCATAAAGACCCTGTCAATGTAAAGACGGGGGCAGACGGAGGGCAAGAGGAGGAGGAAAAGGGGAGTTGATTGGTTGGAAGGCGAGAAGAAAGAGCAGGGGACCTCAGTAAAGGATTTCAGTATATCAAAATAAAAGAGAGAGCGCAGGGACGGAGCTTAAGTGATTTTGTCAATAAGATGTTCTGCTGGCCTTGACTCTCAGCCGCCGCTCCGACACCTCTGGAGATGGTTTTTTATCCCTGAACCAGCAGCAGATAGATGGGACTTTCCACTGGTGAAAGGGAGGAGGTCAGACCAGTTTACTGCATATAACATACATCTAAAACCTTCCACTTTTATGCTGATGACTGCAGTGGAGACATGTTACCGTCTATTCTCCAAAATGCGTGGAAAAAGGTTGCCGCCTGAAAATGATTACAAACAAAGATGGCTCCATAAAAAAAGCTGTTATGGAATCAAGATCTTAAGACATAATAATGATAGATGCTTATTTTTGTAGCTTTGATAGCTAACTAAAGAAGTCATATGGTGGCAACTTTCACAGGATCAGGAGGCCTTTTTTCAAAAAATCTAAATCGGTGAAATACTTTACAATAATAATAATAATAATAATAATTTTAATAATAATAATAATAATAATAACAAGAATAATCATCATCATGAGCATCTTGTGATCAGTGGACATGGAGCAGGTCCACAGCAGCAGGTACAATCACCAACCATGTGACCTTACAGGGCGAGAAAACACAAAGACTCCAGGGAAGAAGTCAAGTTAGTAACATGCATTTAATCCATTAACATGCATTAATCCATTTAACATGTATTAATCCAGTGACATGCATTAAAGTGAGTGGGATGTATAAAGAGGGACAGTGAGAGAGGAAGAGAGAAAAGCTCAGTGCATCATGGGAG
>VRLP01003193.1:0-69055 GCA_009660295.1 Lophius piscatorius
AGTGAAACAGTCCAGGTTTACACAGTGAAACGGTCCAGGTTCACACAGTGAAACAGTCTGGGTTCATACAGTGTAACAGTCTGGGTTCACACAGTGAAACAGTCTGGGATCATACAGCGAAACAGTCCAGGTTCCCAAAGTGAAACAGTCTGGGTTCATACAGTGAAACGGTCCAGGTTCACACAGTGAAACAGTCTGGGTTCATACAGTGTAACAGTCTGGGTTCATACAGTGAAACATTCCAGGTTTACACAGTGAAACGGTCCAGGTTCACACAATGAAACAGTCTGGGTTCATACAGTGAAACGGTCCAGGTTCACACAGTGAAACAGTCTGGGTTCATACAGTGTAACAGTCCAGGTTCCCAAAGTGAAACAGTCTGGGTTCATACAGTGAAACGGTCCAGGTTCACACAGTGAAACAGTCTGGGTTCATACAGTGAAACGGTCCAGGTTCACACAGTGAAACAGTCTGGGTTCATACAGTGTAACAGTCTAGGTTCATACAGTGAAACAGTCCAGGTTTACCCAGTGAAACGGTCCAGGTTCACACAGTGAAACAGTCTGGGTTCATACAGTGTAACAGTCTGGGTTCACAAAGTGTAACAGTCTGGGTTCAAACAGTGTAACAGTCCGGGTTCATACAGTGAAACAGTCCAGGTTCATACAGTGTAACAGTCCAGGTTCATACAGTGAAACAATCCAGGTTCATACAGTGAAACAGTCCAGGTTCATACAGTGAAACAGTCTGGGTTCATACAATGTAACAGTCCAGGTTCATACAGTGAAACAGTCTGGGTTCATAATGTCTTGAGAAAAGGTGAGCACCTCAGGAAATCTCCTTCTTCTCTCTGACGTTCTCTTAAAGCGGTGATGTTTTCAATAACTGCTGACTTCGGTACTTCTTCTCAGACACATTCATATGGTTCTCAGAATTCCCTGACTGAAAAAGTGATTTATGCCCTCCAGCTGAAAAGACGCCATAAATATTTATTTGGAGGTTTTATTATGATGAGGAATATACTGCTGAGTCCATTTTCATCTGTCTCTGCGGTAAATCGGAGCGTCGCCAAAGGAGACGCCTGATTAATGACGGCGCTCCGACCGGAAGTCCATCAGGATTTACATCCCTCATCCGGTGCATCTGAATGTTTTCTCACACCAAATTAGCCTCCTCATCTTCACACTTGGTGTCCTTTGTTTGTTTAGACCCATCAGTCATAACATTATAACCACCGAAAGTCTGAGAGCTCCTTGACCTCTGAGCAGAGGACACGATCAGCTGTTATGTGACAGTGAAGGAAAACAATTATAATATTTTTAGAACATGTTCTATCGTCTCTGCCCTCAGAACCCTGCCTCCTAATTCAAAGGGAGTCTCAACTTTAAAAGGATTAAAGGATCTGCTACTAACGTCCATGCCGAAGATACTGAAGATATATGCTGGAGTCCAAACCTCTATGGGTCAGAACTGGGTTAGGAACATAACTGTTCATTATGTTTTGGCTGAGCACTGCAGAAAATGTGGGAATGATTGTGCTCCTTTTAGGTGGGAAAAAAGAACGATTGGTTTCATGGGATGTCATTTCATATAGAAGAATACCGTTAGAATGAGTCCAGCCAATGAGTCTCCCTTAAAGCGGGTCACAGCGGGTCCCAGTGGACCTCAGCACTGGTGGGAAGGATGAATTAAAAATCATCACGAGAAGCAAAATTAAGCTGGAATTGATATTTAAGTGTCAATTATGGATAAAATCTGAGTTATTAACTACTTTAAAAATCCACACGGTGAATTAAGATTTTTTATTCATGAAAATAAAAGGGGATGGAGATGTTGGATTCTGGAGGCTCATTGATTTTCTCTTCTTCTGAAACAGTGAATTACATTTTCAGCAGGCGATCACTTCTGATGAAACTCCAGCAGGGAGAAACTCCCCGCCGTCCGGCGCTGTAATAGATTATACTGTACTGCAACAGTTTGATTTGGGCTGGTTTGATATCCAACTCTGCCACTGCTGCCGTGTGCGATAATTAGCCTATAGAATGGAAATGGAAAATAGAAATGGTTGGGACTTCCAATATGTATGAGGGCTCCATTACGTTTAGAAGCTTGTGGTGTCACTCCTGCTGAAAGATGACGCATCACTTTTCTCTGATTGTAACACTGATGATCTTTATAAGTGTTTTCTGTTCGAAAATATTCAACCACCATACTTTAAGTCACTCTGTGACTTAAAGTATGGTGGTTGAATGACTTAAAGTAGATCTTGTTCTGTCACTACGGCCACATCATTATGTCACGGAGACATAAGATCCGTGTCGTTACGTCACAGAGTCACTAGAGTCGTGTCGTTATGTCATAGAGGAACTAGGGCCGTGTTATGTCAAGGAGGAACTAGAGCCGTGTCGTTATGTCACAGAGTCACTAGAGCCGTCTTGTTATGTCACAGAGGAACTAGAGCCGTGTTATGTCACAGAGGAACTAGAGCCGTGTGGTTATGTCACAGAGTCACTAGAGCCTTGTGGTTATGTCACAGAGGAACTACAGCCGTGTCGTTATGTCACAGAGGAACTAGAACCGTGTTGTTATGTCACAGAGTCACTAGAGCCGTGTTGTTATGTCACAGAGTCACTAGAGCCGTGTTATCATGTCACAGAGGAACTACAGCTGTGTCGTTACGTCACAGAGTCACTAGAGCCGTGTCGTTATGTCAAAGAGGAACTAGAGCCGTGTTATGTCACAGAGGAGCCGTGTTGTTATGTCAAAGAGGAACTAGAGCTGTGTTATGTCACAGAGGAGCCATGTCTTTATATTAAATAGGTACTAGACTCATATCTTCATGTTACTGAAAGAGAGGGAACATAGAGCCATATCATAGAACCGCTAGAGCCACATCACAGTTGCACTAGAGCAGTGGTACTTTTTACACCGTGTACCACCACAGAATATGTCGAGCTCTCCAAGTACCACCTTTATGACCCATGTAAAAATACATTGGTAGAAGTAGGTAACCCTATTCAGTCAAACGTAGTTCTAACAGGAGTTAGGAGGAGGCACTTAAACTCTTTCTCATGATTATAATGCAAAAGGGCAGCCCCTCACAGACGTACAGTAAACATACACATACTCCTCGTAATTTTAGCTTACTGTCTTCTTGTCTTCACAGTTTAGCTTGTAACGTATTGGCGAGCTCGCCACAACACGACTAAGTAGCAGGCCGATGGACGTCTGAACAAAAAAACTACAGGAAGCGCTAAACTTAATTTAAAGCCCATTTAATTTATCTCATGGTTACAATATTTTCATTTCATTCATCATATTATTTTGATAGTATTTTACGTTTTTAAATTAATCTTATTTAATTTTGTAAAGGTAATCAATAACAGAGATTCCTCTGCTTACCACTAGAGGGAGCTTGCGTACCACCAGTGGTAGCCTACCATAGTTTGACAACCACTGCACTACAGTGACGACATAGCGACACTGGACTTAAATTGTGGGCGACGGTGGCTCTGAAGGTCGCTGGTTCGATCCCCGGCCACTGAAGTCCACATGTCGAAGTGTCCTTGAGCAGGACACCTAGCCCCAGGTTGATCCCAATGTCTATTTCATTGGCGTGTGAATGATGGCGTGAGTGGTTACCGCTCCTGATGAGCATGTGGCGCCTTGCAAGACAGCCTCTATCCTCACTGTGTGAATGTTAGTGTCTATAGGTGAATGCTGCCTCGTGTTGTAAAAAGCACTTTTAGTGGTTGAGCAGACTAGAAAAGAGCAACATAAGTACAATCCATTTACCGTTCACTAGAGCCACACTATTACCTGACAGAAGTACTAGAGCACATGTGTCAAACTCAAGGCCTGCGGGCCACATTCAGCCCGCAAGAAAAAAGTTTATCTTTGAACTGGCCTGATGGTATACAGCTGAGACACCACAGATACTACAAATCCCAGAATGCACTGCGATAGCCGGCATGACAATCAATGTCCTCCAACCGTTCAACATGTGTCAGTGCTGTGGGGTTTAAAACAAGAAAACACATGAAGCTGCTCACATCAAATCTCACAGTGCTGATGTGAAATACACCGTCAGACCGTTAATGCACCTTACTTCTACTTTTACTCTTTTATAGTGAGAGGAGACTGAAATGGCTGAATTAGTTGAGTCATTTACCAAGGGACATTTAAAATTCATTTTGGTCGATGTTTAAAAATTGGATTGATTTTAGAAGTAATTTTCCAAATGGTAAAATATACTTTTCTGGCTGTTATTAACGCCAGTGAAATTATTCTGTGAAACTATGCTGATAGAGATGGAGACTTAACAATTATTTATTTGAATTTGAATCTGAAATTGAATCTGTAATTTGAGAATTTTTCTATTCGGTTGGTTTGTTAAAAAATTCTATTAAATGAGTAAATAAAATAAAAACAAAATTTTCATAATACCTCAGATTAATGACCAATGTACAAAATGACCAGTCCTTTTCGGCCCCCGATGTGGGCTCCATCTTAAATTTCAGCCCCCTCTCCTATTGGATTTTCGCACCATTGCACTAGAGCATTGTAAATGCATCATAGAGGCGCTAGAGTAACCTCATTACATCACAGAGGCACTAGAGACTCTTCATCCATGTGACTATGTTGCGGTCATGCTAGAACCATGTCATTCTTTCTCAAAAGCACTAGAGTCACACTCGTACACCAGGATGACTCACCATAATTGAGGGAAAACATAGATTCTGCTCTCTACCAGGACATTCTTGGGAGAATATCAGGTCATCAGTCCACCTCTGAATGTCACCTGGTCAAAGTTTGGGCCTGAACCCCACTGAGATGCTGTGGTGGGACCTGAGAATCAGTTTAGGCCCACAAACCCCCCAATGTGGCTACAATGAAACAGTTCTGAAGAGACAGTGATGTCGGAGACTGACCTCCACCTGTCGGATGGGTGTGGTTGAGGGTGGAAACCTATGTTCTCAGACCCATTACAATCCCTCCTCGTGTGGAGTTTTTTTTGTGTCTCTGACACTCCATGCTGACCACCTCCATTTTTCCTGCCTCACCTCTCCGCTCTGTCCATCATCTCATGCTAAAAAACCTCCGCAATAAATCTCCTTCCTTTGAACCAGCCTCTCCTTGACCGTCGGTGTCCCTCTCGCTGATCACCAGAAAAAGGTAAAAAAACAACCAGCTCCACACTGAAGCTCTCATTGATCACCATTGAACCATTAATGCAAACCAAACCTTGTTATTCCTTCGATAGCGCTACGGACCCGCTGGTCTATCCTCGCATCAAAAGGTTCCTCAGGCTGCCGTACAGTAGGACATAAAGATCTTCACAGCTAAGACACCATTAGATGTCCTTCACAGTCAATGCCGTGGTTATTTCCTGTGTTCAAGGCTTCTGCCTGTACCATTCTTAACAATCTGCACAAACAGGCTCTCAGAGAAACCTAGAGAAAGAGATGCGGCTGGAGCGACCAGACCAGCTGCTTGTTTGTGACACCTGAGGCATTAATCAAAGGTCACACACTGTAGCTGTTGTTACAGGTGAGTGCTTCACAGTGTGTGTGTGTGAGGTGTTATCGTGTGTGTGTGGTTGCATATGCACATCTACTGGGGAGGAAGAGGAGGAAGAGGAGGAGGAGGAAGCGGCCGTGGGAATGAGAGGGATGAGTCAATGGCGGCTTGTCCTCTCCCTTGTCCTTGAGGACAGAAAATAGACGCTCCAGTCAGGCGGAACTGGATGCCTGTCACTCAAGTTGAAGTGGTGGAGGGAGGGGGTGGGAGGTGTGGGGTACGAGGTGGAAGGGGGGGGCGACTCCACAGTCTAGCGGCCTCCTGGGAGTCACAGGCAGCTGGCTGATAGATGGAGAGGCAGGAGATTCAGGCAGGAGAACATTGTGTTCTTTTACGGCCTCGTTAGTGAAACCCATAGAAACTCACGGCTTCAAATTCTGCAATATTTTACAGCATGATACATATTCCATTTATTTATAAAACACTTTATCAACAAGCTTATTATAGACCATCATTTAATAATAAGTGAATCATTTTTATTATTAAAGATAATACAAGAAATGATGTCGTTTATAATATCCCAGAAAAGTCGGGGATATTATGGACTCGTCACCGCTGCAGCATACGCCGCGGTACATTCCTCTGTGTTAGCCCGATAACTCAAAAACGGTTTTCATATATCATTTTCAAACTTTATATCCATAGACCTTAGTGTGAGGAAGAACTGGATCAATTTTGGCAAGGTTCGGTGGTACATTTCTGGCACAAGGGGGAGCTTTATCTGTAAATGTTTTCGGGCCATAATTTCTCAAACATTGGTCCGATTCAGTCCAAATTTGGTGCTATTCTTCATCTTCATCATCTTATTCTTATTTTCATATACTAGTAAACAAATAATAACGATTCATTTTGATGTTTTTTTAAATATTTGTTTAGTTTATTATTATTTCAATATTTAAAAAGTTTAGAAATAATAAAAATAATTATGATAAATACATTGATTTGTAATATTTCTATTATCTATTCATTTGACTGTTTTTGCTTATTTACTGTTGTTATACTATATAAATACAATATAATATAAATTAATATCGATTACATCTCAAAAATATTAATTTGTTGATAATAGAGCAATAATAATACATTCCTTTCATAATAATATCACTAATTTCACAGCGTGTAAACTAAATATGACAAAAAAAAAAATGTATTAATCATATGTACCAAGCTTCAGAACGTGGACACTATAAAATCTTCATGACGGTTAATTTTTACTTTGATATACAATATTCATACATAACACACTAAAGGCCAAACCGCTACTAAACACATCCACCAATCCTACTATGATGAAGCCATAACCCGCCCTCCTCTACTTCTGATTAATCACCTCTTCTCCTCAGGACCTTCCTCTCCACAAACTGAATTCAGTAAAATTTGTTCAAAATATTTTGAGTCATGCTGCTTAAAAACAGACGCAAGGCAGTGATCACATGACCTCCTTCTTCTGCTCGCAAGGTTGGAAGGTGAAAAGCTCGGGAGGAAGCTTTTCCTCAAACAATCACCTAAGAGAGAGGCTGACTCAGTTGACGACTTCCTCTTTCTACCCGGTGATGAAGAGGAGGGTTTATGCCTCTGTGGCTCCTCGTCTTCAGGCAGACTTATTTTTCCAAGTCGATTTTTTCTGAACCGGAGCAGTCACACATTAATGTCTACTAATGTCTCCCAGGTTTCTCCTCCGGTTCCTCATGTTTTTGTTAGACTTTCTAATTTTCTCAGGAGTAAACAGCTCTGTCGGATAAACAGGAAATATGAGGCCTTCAGATGTGTACTCTTTACAAATAAAAGGAATACAGTCCCTGTTAGAGTAATTAAACCTCCCTGGAGTTAAATACAACAGTTAAATAGTTGAATACAGTACACACACACATACACGCACACACAGACACACACACACAGACACACACACATACAAACATACATACACACGTACACACACACGTACGCACGCACGCACACACACAAACACACACACACACACACACACTCCAGCACACACTCCCCAAAGTTTAATCAGAAACAGAAACAAGAAATTACAGGGGATGTTGGAGCACAGGTAACAACTAACAAACAACCTACGGCATTTTGTTGAGTATAACAAACTGAAACTAACTGAAATCAGCTAAGAAAACATTTGTAAACCAAAAGTAAACAACCAAGAAAACCGCTAAAATAAACCGAGAGCAATTGAAACCAGCTATAAAGCATACTGTATGTAAAATATCTGCAATCCACCAGGAATCAAACTGACCCATAAAATCACTTGAAACCAGCTACAATGTAACTGTAATCCATCTGTAAACGACAAATAAACCAACTGCAACGCAACAAAACCATTTAAACAGCTGTAAACCACCTGTAAACCATCTGTAAACCATCTGTAAACCATCTGTAAGCCAATTTCCAACCACCTCAACTGTAATCAACTGTAAGCCTAAACCAGCTGACATCAACCAAAGGCAGATGAAATCAGCTATAAATCAACCGTAAACAATCTATAAACCAATGAAAACCAACCAGAAGCAACAGAGACAAGCTGTGAGCCAGCTGTAAGTCACAGAACACTTTTTATTCTCTCTGAAAGCATCTGTGACCTCAGTCAGAGTAGAACCTACGCAGGAACTCTGCACTACAGCAGGGGTTTGTTTCTTCATGTACTTCTTGTACTTTTCCACTCTTTATTTATTCTCTAAAATCTGCTCAGCAGATCAACAAGCATTCTCTGCTTTGTTGGAATCAGATCCAGAGGAACCGTCCAAAATACCAAAGCCAGCATTCCGTCGCCTCTGCTTCCTGAGCCCAGGCAACGCGGAATGAAAGGAGGCCATCAGACGCTGGCTCTAAATATAAACATTTGGAAGGCGCTGGAACCTTTCTGGGTTGTAATTAGCGCCAGCGGTTCTGTTCTGGGAAGGTAAATAGCTGCATGCAAGCAATTATACCCAAATTTGTTCTCTTTATCTCCGGAAGGTTCTAACAATAGCTCCGTAAAACTGCATAAGTGCTTCAGCATTTACTTTTATGTCTCACCAAAAATTCCAAATGTTGCATATTTGAACTCTGGCCCTTTAGTTGCCTCCTCCCTCCAGCCTCCCCAGAGAGGGGAAGAGTGAAGGCATAATGGGAAGTGTTGAGGTCCGTGCAGATAGAACTGGTTGTGGTGAAGCGCTGCTGACAAAGTGTGTTGGGTGGAGGCCGTCAGGCACCAGGGTGAGTCCATTGAGTGGTTCCTCCCTCACCACACGGCCGTCACCCTCTGGACGAACTGAGGTCCACACCAGTTTACCTCGAAGTGGTTTGACAAGTGGGGTCTTTACACTGTTGCTTTCTGTTTTGCTAAATAGTAAGTAAAATCCTCCATTTGTGAAAATTTGGATTGACATTCGCACATGGGCCCAATCACTCCTCCCCGGAGAGGGGAAAAGAGAGGGTGGCGCAAGTACTCAAGCCACAGCCCCTTAAAGAGGCGAGTTCCGGCTTTGGGGTGGGGGTGGGGCTGTAGAGCATGTTTTGTTTTTCCCGTTCCCGTTCAGGCTATTGTAAAACATGGCAACAAATCATGGTGGGATTCATGGAAGAGGATAGATATCAACTGTAAGCCAACTAAACCGACTGTTAACCACCAAAACTGAGAATAGACCAACTGTTTACTGACTGAAACCAACCACAAACCGAATGTAAAACAACATTAACAAACTGAAAACCGACTCTACCGACTGTAATCCGACAAAACAAATTAAAAACGACAAAACAAACTGTAAACCGATAGAACCAACTGTGAACCAACTAAACCAACTGTAAACAAACTAAACCCACTGTGAACAAACCTTAGACCAACTGTAAACTAACTGTGAACCAACTACATGAACTTTAAACTGCTGCCAACTGGTGGCTCAGATGGTAGAGAGGTTGTCCACTTATCTGAAGGTCGGTGGTTCAATCCCTCGCACTGTGGTCAACATGTCGAAGGCTCCTTGAGCAACATACTATATATTGATGATTGATTGATAAATCCAGGTTGCTCCCAATGACTTTTCCCTCGGTGTGAATGACGGCGTGAATGATTACTGCTCCTGATGAACATGTGGTGCCTTGCATTGCAGCCTCTATCATCACTGTATGAATGTCTGTGTGAATGGGTGAATGCTGACTCGTGTTGTAAAAACGCTTTGAGTGGTCGAGCAGACCAGAAAAGCTATAAATAAGTACCGTCCATTTACCATTTACCTGTAAACAGACTATAAACCGACTGAAATCAACTAAACTTTCAGAAACTAACTGAATCCAACTTGAAACAGATTGAAACCAACTGTAAACCGACAGTAACCAACTAAACTAGTGGAAACCAATTGCAAACTAACTGAATATAACTAAACCAACTGTAAACCAACTATAAACAGATTGAAACCAACTGTAAACCAACTGAAACAAACTGTAAAAAGAATAAAACCAACTGTAGAACAATTCTAACAAACTATAAACTGAATGAAACCAACTCTAAACCCACTAAACCAATTGTAAACCAACAAAACAAATAGCAAACAAATAGCAAACCAACCGGTAACCAAACAAAACCGACTGTATCAACTGCAAACAAACTGTTAACCAATTGTAAACCAAGTAAACCAACTTTAAACCAACACAACAAACAATAAACCAACAAAACAAACGGTGAACCAGCTGTAGACGAACCGTAGACCAACTGTAGACCAACTGACAACAACTGTAAACAGATTGAAACCAACCGTAGACCAACTGTAGACCAACTGACAACAACTGTAAACAGATTGAAACCAACAGTAAACCAACCAAAACCGACTGTTAGAAACTTTAAACCAACTCTAACCCAACTAAACCAACTGTAACCAACTGTAAATTGACAATTAACTGACTGAAATCAACTAGATCAAAATAAAACTGAAATGAACTGTAAACAGATTGAAACCAACCATAAACCTACCAAAACCGACTGTAACAAACTGTAAACCGATTGTCGACTGACTGTAAACTAACTGTAAACCAACTGCAAACCACCTACAACAAAACTAACTGAAACCAACAACAGACTGAAACCAACTAAACCCGTAGAAACCAACTGCAATCCAACTGAAAACAACTAAACAATCTGTAAACCAACTGAAACCAACTGAAACCTACTGAAACAACTGTTGACCAACGAAAAACAATTATAAGAAACTGTAAACCGAATGTAAACCGAATGTAAACCAACTTAACCAGCTGTAAACCAACTGCAACGAACTGTAAACAGACTATAAACCGACTGAAACCAACTGTATCAACAGAAACTAACTGAAACCAACTGTAAACAGACAAAAACCAACTGTAAACCAGTAGAAACCAACCGCAAACCAACATAAACCGAATGTCAATAGATTGAAACCAACTGTAAAACAACTGAAACCAGTTGCAAACCGAATGAAACCAACTGTTAACTGACTGGAAACTAACTTTTACAAACCGTAAACCAACTGAAACCAACAGTAAATTGACTGTAACTGAACTAAACCGACTGTTATCAACTGTAAACCAACTGTTAAGCAACTGCAGCCAGCTAGTAACCTACTGCAACTAACTGTAAACAGACTATAAACTGACTGAAATCGACCAGACCAACAGAAACTAACTGAAACCAACCGTAACAAACTGTAAACTGACAATAAACCAACTGAAATCAATTAAACCAACAAAAACTGAAACCCACTGTAAACAGACTGAAACTAACTAATACAGGAAACAGACTGTAAACCGAATGAAAGCAACTACACCAACTATAAACCAACTGAAAACAACTGTGAACTAACTGAAACCAACTGTAAACCACCTGAGACCACCTACACCAGCAAAAACCAACTGCAAACAGCTCATAACCACTAAACTACACCATTCTTAGTCTCAACAGGTTATACTGCTATATGCTTATCCAAAGAATGAATAATACATAAATAATACATAATAAAATATATAGTACAGACTGCACCTTTAAGATGTAATTGGAAGCCTCACAAAAACCACCATCTGAGAATGGTGGTCGTATTAAACATTAAATGAAAAAGATAAAAATCGTTTGGCTTGGGTTAAAGTTCTTTTTGGAAACACACCAGAGCAATTACTCTGCGCATCAATTTGATTTTAAAATGTTTCACTTCTGCCATCGCCAAACTCCAGTTAAGGGAAGGTCATTAGCCTTTAGACAAAAAAAAGCTGGAACGTGTCAAGATATAAAAGCTTAATGGAGCCATCTTCCCAGACCGCATTAACGGCGCTCAGAGAAACAGCTACTTCCCCCTCTAAGCTGCCCGTTTGGTTGCTTATTAGTGTATTTTCCTCATTTTAGCAGATCACTGGCTGCTCTCTGATGTTTCCAGCAGAGTAGTTTAATCACACAAACATGAAGAACCTTTAACATCAGGGAGGAAGGTCAGGCTTTCCAGCAAGACCAAAGAAAGTAAAATCTTCTTTCACAACACACCACAAAACCAAAAGGTTTCAAATGAATCACTGTAAAAATAAACCACTATGGATCGCAGAATCTGTTCACATTTACATTCAGTAATTAAACTACATTATTTAAAGTCCATTAAACGATCACGTTGAGAATCGGTTACTTACGACGCTTTAGTGGTGGTGAGAGAAGTTGAGGCTAATAACAACCAAACAATTTAATTCTAGTTTTGATACCAGCTAAAAGTGTCAGACCATACAGATGGTCACTGAGTGGATGAAAATCCACTGTAAGATATTCAGCCATCAGCCGTAACATTATAACCACCGGAGTCAGAATAATGCACTGATGTGTCAGAGTAGTTTAGGAGAGTGGGTGTGATCTGATTAACAGCTACTGAAAAAAGTTCATGCTGGTTCTGTTAGGAGGTTGACCTCCAACCCCCTGCCTGTCTGTCCAACCTACAGAACCCTCACTGAGACACCCCTCGGCACTGACAGCTGACCTGGTTGCAGCAGTGGAAGTTACGCTGGGCCTTGACATCAAATCCAGAGGGATAATGTCAGTAAATTCAACTTAATAATGGTCCTCATTGTCTGCTGTCTCAGTGTGAACCCAAACAGGGTTTAGAATTAATTTCTTAACTTGGGGCTACAAAGATGGAGGGAAACAGGAAATAAAGCTAACAACAAAAACCTGTCACCAAATGAAAAGCTTCTTTCATGGTCAGGAATGAAGGAGCGCTGAGACGTCTGAGGGTTTGTGGAATAAATGAGCAGATTTGTACAGAGTGGGATTTTGGCGGCGCTCACACACACCATCATTCTTCTCCTGTTTTACCTCCACCACTGGGATCAATTCATGGTGGAGCCTCAGAATCCAGCCTGTCACCCCGCTCCTACCTGAGAGGGCTGTAATGACCCACTTTCTCTCCCCGCCCACTGGCGACTCTGCCACTTTACCACGTCTGACCAACTCGCCGTGGTCGATTGCAGCAGCTGCTGTTAATTTACAAGAACGGCTTCCAGCTCTGGAGCTGATATGACTAATCACAGCAGTCATTTTAAACAACTTGAGCCTCTGTGGCCATAAATCACCTCCACTCCTTGTGCTGGAGCAGAAATAGAATGAAGCGGGAAAATAGACAACCGTCTATTTTTCCAAAAAGGGCCGCTCTTTGCTCTAGTCCGCTCGTTGGAACTCAGGAATAGAGTTCCTGCTCTATTCTGGAGCCAGGAACAGAACCGGGCTCCAGAATAGAGCAGCGCTCCGGAATAGAGCCGCTCTCAATAGGGAGCCTGGGATCCATTTAGTACTTTTGATACCTTGAGACAAGTGTTGTTGTGAATTGGCGGTATATAAATAAAGATTGATTGATGATTGATTGATAAAACAAACTCCCTGGCAACGTTATTACATCACAAAGAGACACTAGACCAACATCATAACATCAGAGACACAGGAGCCACATCATTACATTATAGAGACAATAGAGCCACATCATTACATCACAGAGAGACTACAGGCATGTCATTGCTTCAGAGACTTACTAGAGCACCTTCATGACATCACAAAGAGGGACTAGAGCAATGCCATTACAAAAGAGAGACAATAGAGCCACATCATTGCATCACAGAGAGACTACAGGCATGTCATTGCTTCAGAAACGAACTAGAGCACCTTCATGACATCACAAAGAGGGACTAGAGCAGCACCATTACATCAGAGAGACACTAGAGCCATTACACTTTAGAGAGACACTAGAGTCACATCATTACATGACACAGAGACTAGAACCTACTCAGTATTGTTTTTGTTTTATTGCGTCACATCAATACTTTCATATCTGCTAGATGTCAGAAATAGTTGAATGGATATAAATGCAGAATGACAGTAATCGTCTCTAATGTGAAGGAATAAGGACTTTATCGTATTTCATCGTTGGTCGTAGTTTAGGCGGGTTTGTGTTTAATCTTTGTTCATGAAAATGGTTCTCACAAACTGGCTCTGAGGCAGCCCTAGAGCTACCTTGGTTTAAAAGGGACACAAATGTCCTGGGTGTAGCCAACCTTTCGCCCAGTGTCAGCAGGGATACAGGTACACAGGGGGCTCCCTGTGTCCCTGTACAGGATGAAGAGATGGAGGCCATAACAAACAAATGGCCGCAGTGGTCTACTAATACACAAAGGTGCACGTTCAAACGAGTAAGACATTGACCCCAGTAGTAAATGTTTGATCTGCTTCAGTGAAACCCCCCAGGCCAACTAGAAAGAGCAAATAGCGGCTTTCATTTTCAGCTCATCGTCCTTATCTGCACCTCTCAACAGGGAGAGAGAACAGTGGGACCTTTTTTCAGATGGTGTTAAACTACTTTAAAAAAAAGATGACACATGTAATGACAGCGACTTCTCCAGGCTCACACAGGATAGATACGTCTTCACAGCAAACACACGCAGTCAGAGAAATTAAATGAAGGCTTCCTCTGGATAAACAAGCAGCAGGAAGTAGTAAAAAGTTAAACACAAAGTCCTGTAGTTTTGTGCTGAGCCAACAAACAGAGGGGAGTGTTTTCAACATAGCCAGGATATCATACTGTTATCTGGCTTCACTTAGCCTTAAAATCTACATTGAGTTACCCCACAAAGTTTGTAATTAACGTGATAATTCAATCCAGGCTTTACCAAAGTCGCTGTCTGGAGCATCTGATGGATCACAAAGGAGGAGGAATGACCGTAAACATGAACCCCCAGGTTTCACCACTATCAGACTCCTAACGTTATTGTGAGTTTGACAACATCGAAACGATCCTACTGAAACACCTGAGTGTGTTTACCTCAGGTACTGGGGAGAAACTGAGGAAAATGACTGTTTCGCTGTAGTTTCTGTTTCTCTTTAGTTTTGTTTTCCATCTAGTTTCAGTTTAGACGTAGTTTCAGCCACTCCAAAGTTTCATCCCCACTTCAGTTTCAGTCTCTCTATAATATTTGTTTGTCTATAGTATCAGTCTCCTATAGTTTCAGTTACTGTATAGTCTTGGTCTCTATAGTTTCTGTATGTCTTTAGTTTTAAGCCCCTCTTTAGTCTCAGTCTCTGTAAAGTCTCAGTCTCTATACTATCTGTACATCTGAACTCTATATCTCTAATCTCTATAGATTCAGTGTCTCTATAGTCTCAGTTTCTATGTAGTTTCAGTCTCTATAGTCTCAATCTCACTATAGTTTCTGTCTCTCTATAGTTGCAGTCTCTCTGTAGTTTCTGTCTCTCTGTAGTTTCTGTCTCTCTGTAGTTTCAGTCTCTCTTTAGTTTCAGTAGTAATTGAATTAGCGTGGATGGTTGAGTGGTGTTTAACATTTCTCTGTCAGGGAGTAATGACATAAATGAGACTCAGACTCTGATCTCTTCAGAGGGATGATGTTCTAGAAGATGGAAGAACACGATGGGCATCTTAACTCCTCTAATGCCCACAGACTCAAATAATAATCTGTTTCTCATCAGGACCGCTGAGTCGATTTTTGGGCTCTTTTTTGGACTGAACAAAGATGACCAATCTGTAATCAAAGGACAATTGTGGTTTATAAAATATACACCAAAGGTGAACCCCAGAGTTCCGGAGCCATTCAGATCAACATCTCAGAGTCTGAAACAGACTTCAACAGACAGATTTATAAAGCAAACATTTGAACTTTGTCACAAGGTCTACCACTGGAGACTTCAGGCATCCTGACGAAACATCTCTTAACAAATCAACAACAGCTCCCTCTGTCCCCCTGCAGTTAAGTGACATTTAAAAAACCCCATCAGAACCTAGAGGCTGTAGATCATTCAGATACGAGGCAGTGATTCAGGTAGATGAAAAACATCAGCAGCAAAGAACAGAAAGACTCCAAGTGGCCTTCCATGAAGAATCGGTAAGAGCTGAATGTTGCGTGGCTCAGAGGCACTGAAATACGCTCCATTTGCTCACATTCACACAAAACTGATGATTTCAATTCAGTCTTAATTTTCCCACATGTGACAACCAATCTTCTCCTTACTATGTATAACAGTAAAAAAAAGAGAGGGTAAGAAAAAACTCCGGTCATTTACGAGAAAAAAACGAAGCCGTGTTGTAGACTGATTTAAAAGTCGGCAACAACACATGATAAAATATTTAGTAAACCTATTCTTCATCTTACTATGAATTATTTCAGACCATTTTTACAGTGTATCTAGTCTCAGCCTTTACAGCTTGTATGCAAATTATACATCGAAATGTACAGTTTGATCTGGAGTGTCTGGTGTTTTATCCAAGTTAGGAAGAATTCCCAACACGCTTTAGCCGAAAAACAATCCAGGCTGATCCATTGAAAGAGTCCAGGCTCATACAGTGAAACAGTCCGGGTTGATACAGCAAAAACAATCCGATTGAGTGTTGGAACGTAGATGTACAGGTAGAGTCAGAGCTTTGCCTCACGCCTCAGCTCTCTCTTCACCACAATGGATTGATATAACACCATCATTACTGCTGATGCTGCACCAATAACATTACAAAAATACACTCAAATGTCAAAACATAGAATAATGATAACAATAATGATGATATTAATAATAATAATAATAATACCCCTCCGGCATCCGCCACCTTATCGTGGTGGAGGGGTTTGAGTAACCTAGTAATCCTAAGAGCTATGTTGTAGGTGGCAATTTGCCCCTTGTAGGGTCTCCCATGGCAAATAGGTCCTAGATGATGGGTCAGACAAAGAGCGGTCAAGACCCCTGATGAGAAAAAAAATCAAGGACCCTAGTACCCTACCCGGAGGGTTACCGGGGCCCCACCCTTGAGCCAGGCCCGGGGTTGGGGCCCACTAGCGAGCGTCTGGCCGGGCCTTCATATATGGGGCGCGGTTGGGTAATAGCCTGAAGCAGGGACATGGGTCCTCTAGTGGGCCCAACACCCACGGAGGAATCCGCAGGGGTCCTGTGCATTGTGGATCAGGCAGTAGGAAAAGGCAGCGGCCTTGGCGGTCCGATCCCCGGCTATGAAAGCTGACGGTGGGGACATGGATTGTCACCTCACTGATGGGGAAGCAGCCTGAGCTTGTGCGAGAGGTCGTGAGGTACCAACTAGATGTAGTCGGGCTCACCTCTGCATACAGCACTGGTTCTGTACCCCGCCTTCTCGATGGGGTCTGAACCCTCTACTATGCCGGAGTTGCTTCAAGTGAGAGGCAGAAGGCTGGTGTGGGCTTACTTATAGCTCCCCAGCCCTCTGCCCATTTATTGGAGTTCACCCCAGTGGATGAAAGGGTTGCTTTCCTGCACCTTCTGATGGTTAAAATATTGTTTACATCATGCTTCTGCCTTGAAGACCCAATGAAATCATGATGTTCCAGAGCATAAAGGCGGGCCCACCACTCTGGGACTGTGGGTGCTGATGAGAAGCTCTCGGTTTGTTAGCGCGGTCCCTGAGTGGGCTGCACGTCAATGCTGGTCCTTTTTAATAATACTTTGAAGGCTCACTGGGGAAAGTGAACACATTACGCTCGCACTGGTTTGGGTCTGTGATTCTACAGCACAACATTTCATGCCATTAAGGAAACCCTCCAGAGCTTCGGACTCACATTTTGTGCATTATTTAATCTGAAGCTTCCCTCGTGACCAGTCACTGATCGAAGACGCACGAGGCACCGAGAACCAAATACCCTATAGTAGTTTTGCAACCGTTGAGGACTGTAATACTAAGACGTAAATCAGTTATTTTCTTCTATTAATTGGGTCGAGTTGCAGTGGATCAGGGAACCCCAGCTCATCCCAAGGCTTTCCCAGCCCGGATAACGCAGATGAAAGGTGTCAAACTAAATTAAAGAGGGTGCCAAAATTAGAAGCTGAGCCCACATCAAGGGTCTTCAAATTGCCCATGTTTAAACTGAGGTATTATGACCATTTATTCTCATCATTTTACTCATTTAATGGAATTATGAACAAACCAAAGGAAAAACAAAACACACATAAAATTCAAGTTGGATCAGCATAATTTCTATTTCTCCCTATCTATCAGCAGTGTTTCCGGGAATCATTCCAATGTAAAGTTTTTATTCACAGGCATCAACAACAACCAGAAAACATTATTATTCAGTAAAGTTACAGGTTAACATCAACAAAAAGGAACTTTAAATAACCCTTGGTAAATGGCTAAGCTGATTTCTTTCTTCTGCCACAATAAAAGAGTAGACTGTGTTGCTCCTGATATCTGTTAGTCCATTCAGGAGCAGCTGCACCTCAGAAAACAGTAAGATGCGTGTAAAACATCCAGATGCATTTAACATTAAATGTAAGCAAATTCATGTTTTCTTGTTTTTAACGCAACACCACTGACACCTGTTAAACAGCTGAAGGAGGTGAACGCACTCGCCAGATAATTATAATTAAAAAAAATGTAATTTTTTTTAATTAGCACTTGCTTGTGCAACTTACGAAGCAAATGTTTATTATTTAGCGTTTAAATTTTTTTTTTTTCATCCATATCTCATCCCCTCTCGGGCTTTTCATGAGCCTAAAGTTCATTAGTGTGACTATTTTGATAAACACTGATATCTGACAAAAGAGGAGCGGGAAGGGAGCCAGCGCTGGCGCTCTTGACTGACGCGCAAGCTATTACACTACATTCTGGGATTTATAGTCTCTGTGGTGTTTGCGCTGTTACCCAGCAGGTCAGATATTATAATAATTAGATATTGTCTCGCAGGGCGGGACCTTGAGTTTGACATATGTGATGTAGAGGATTGCTCCAGCAAAATATAAATCTCTTCCCAGTTGTAGGTGCCCTGGAAACATCCACAGGGAGGCGTCCTGATCAGACACCCGGACCAGCTGAAAAGGCTCCTTTAAGCATGAAGGTCCAGTCTGAGCTTCTCACCTTATCTCTAAGGCTGAGTCCAGCCCACTTACGAAGGAAGCCCGTTTCTTGTATCCATTCTTGAACTCATTCATTGGATCTCTACCCAGAGCTCATGACCATAGTTGAGGGTGGGAACATTGATGGACTGGGGGATTGACAGCATGAGAGCTCGATACAGAGACCATCATTACCCATGATGCTGCACCAAACCTCCTGTCCACCCCTTGGCACGTTTTCCCACCACTCCAGAACAAGACACCAAGATACTGAAACTCCTTCCCCCGAAGAAGAAATTCACTCCCAACCCGGAGGAAACAATCCACTGTTATGAATATTACATTCCATTTAGATATTCAGACTGCACCTCTAACCCTTCAATATCTTCACCTTGAAAGAAACGATGGAAAAATAATTTATTTTTTTAGATTTTATTTATTAATACTTCATACACTCTAAATACTATATAATGCCAAATTGTTTGCTGAATGTTTTCAAATGGTAAAGGAAAAGTCTGAATTATTATTTTATTATAAAATTTAATTTTTCAACCCTTTTGGTAAAGCCTGTTTTAAGAAAACTGTTTTACCTTTTTCAGACCTTTTTGAATGAATCAAGTTACATCATCCTGTTTAGCCTGTTTTCACTTTCTAATATTCCAAAACAATGCCTTTACTTTCTCAATAACCATGGTTAATGCCTCTTCCCCTGTCGCCACTTGATCTATAATGCGCTCCAGGGCTCCATCCTTGGCCCCCTAGTCTTTAGCATAAACACTGGGTCGTACTATAAACAGGCTCATTCAAGTGGAACGAATTCTTCAGTTAGAAATAAAGACTCAAAATGCGGGAAACTAAACAGTTGTACAGGACATTTAAGGGGTTAAGGGCATTGTAATCTATTCTTTATTTAAGCACAAAATAAGCGATTATGGCAGACGTATGATCTATGATTCTGACTCTAGTCTGCTACACCAGTATTTAAAGAGTTATTGTTATAGCCTGGTAATGGGGGGGAATTGCAATAATCCATGCTGGAGGTAACAAATGTGCAGTTAATAGTATAACTTATGTTCTGGCCTGAAAAACAATTTCTAAAGGCCAAACACACATGCGCACGCACATACACACACACACACAAACACACACACACACACACACACACACACACACACACACACACACACACACACACACACACACACACACACACAGATATTGCCGAGTATTCAGTATCAAAAACATTACATGACGCTTCGACCTTAGCATTTTAATTAGGAGTCAAACTAACAGCAGTACTGCAGCCAGGAACGCTCTTCATCTGCCCTCACAATTCACCAGTGCCGCATAACCCCGCGCTCCGGCTTTGTATTAATAACCACATGCTGGTAATTTGCTCCACTCGTTGTATTTCAATATGACACCATAACCACTTGGGTTCTTCTTTTAATTACCTGAAAACATATGTTGTAACAGAGGCCTGGGGAAGATACGCTGCCATCACTTTATCTGCACGTGTGCTCGCCTCAGTGTGTGGATCCTCCTCTGGCTTAAGGCAAATTTCTGTTTACTGTGTGCTCATTATTGTTCTGGGCCACAAGTCTCACTCGGGGATTTTACCTCCTTGTAAATTAATCCTCTGTTTTATTACCAGTTTACATCAGCAGCCAGATGAAAATGGAATCTGGCTGTTGTGAATCCAGCCGAGAAGCCTAACAGAATAATTTGCCTCCACTAAAATTATTTTTAAAAATGCCTCCTCACGAGGAGAAGAGTCTGAAATGTAGATGTTGATGTGGAGCACCTGCCCAGCACACTGACCAAAATCCACAAATCATTAGATTTGATTGTGCCTATTTTTAATTCATGAACCACTTTGAGGGGGATTATCTGCGGACCTGCAGCCGGGCTCCGAGTGGAAAGGGAGACATTGTAAGGCAGATTTTTCCAGAGGGCGATGAGGAATACATGAATGTCAGACTTGAGGAGAGGACTCCATTATTCAGGCTGGAATTGCATCGCTCACCTTGATGCCTCTCCCCAAGGTAGCTGCTGAGCTGTCGCTCCTGATGGCCTCTTAAATGCCTCACTGTCAGGACCGGCTACTACTATGAACCTAATATGAACCTCGCTGCCCCCGTTGCTTCTGCACCGGTCACTGGTGTACGCCTTTTCAAGGCCTGACCCCGACCCCTCCCACACTTCCCCTTGTTTATTTATTGCTCCTAGGTTGTGTATACCCAGCAGGCCCTGCAGCGTCGGCATGTCAACATGCAGCAGGGGAGGGAGGAGACCAGGATCTGATGGTGATGTGATTCTTATCGTCAGTCCTGCAGATGGTTGCTGGCTCAGAGAGGGGGGGGGTTCTGTTCACGTCTGTCTGCAGGATTTCAGGAGAGCCAGTCCTGATTCTGATAAAACTTGATGGGATTGTTGGATGTCAGACATGGTGCGACCTGTTCATTTTAGGAAAGTATTCATGAAATGGTGCGGGGCCAAAAATGTATTTGACATTCCTTAAAATCTTTAGACAGGTCCCCCTTTCTTCCTCTTCTTCAATCAAGTTCTTGTTCTGGATGGTGCTTGAACACCACCAATAACAATGTGGTGCTCTAGGTGATGCTAAAGGCAGGCTGGAGTTTGCTTAACAAATTGACCTTCTGAGATATCTTTGACTGGATGGAGAGACACTACAGCCACATCATTATGTCACAGAGGCACTAGAATCTCATCATTACAACACAGTGGAACTACAACCACGTCTTTACATCACAGTGGAACTACAGCCACGTCACTACGTCACACAGTGACTGGAACCACATCCTTACATTACAGACTCACTAGAGACTCGTTGGTACATCACAGAAACACAAGAGCCATGTCACTAAGCGGGAAAGAGCTTAGTGACGTTGCTGTTGCTAAACTATTTATGCTTTAGAAGGATGATGGTTAGTTAGGATCCTGCCTATAGCCACTGATGTAACCAGTTCTTGTTTCAATGCCAGCAGGGTTTTGGTCCCAGTCTGGTATCAGTTCTCCTGACCAAAAACCCATTCTTTGGCTTTGGACACACAAAGAACCGGTTGCTAAATTAGGGTTTTAAACCAGTCCAGGTTCTGCCCCAGTGGAAAAAGAACAATTGAGGATTTTGAACTATGATAATGACATTTGACTTGATGTCTTTTTTGCATGTGAAAATGATGGCTCTGGTGTCTTTGTGACATGTGACTTTGATGTTTTTACAAAATATGGCCTGTTTACATTGATTTGGAAATTTACTCCAGGGTTCTGGAAAGGACTCATAGAAACTTCGGTTTGACGAGTGAGAAATGCGTACTCCGTCCTGTAAGTGCAACGGTGGACCAACTTTTTACTTTTTCAGGCTTGCTTGTGGGGTCATGGGAATTTGCCCATCCAGTCTATATGTGTTTCATGGATTTGGAGAGGGCTTATGACTGTGTCCCCCTGAGACTCCTCTGGGAGGTACTACAGGAGTACGGGGTACCAAGGCCATCACTAGGGGCCTTCTGGTTCTCTATAACCCAGGTGAGAGTTGTGTCTGTATGCTCGGCACAAAGTCAGACACGTTTTTTAGTGAATGTTGAACTCCGCCAAGGTTGTCCATTGTCTCCGATTCTGTTCTTGATATTCATGGACAAAATCTCAATTGCACAGGGGAAGAGTTTATCTGGTTTTGGGAGCTTAGACTTGCATCTCTGCTGTTTGCAGATGATGGGGTCCTGTTGGCCTCATCAGTCCCTGACCTCCAGCATCCACTGGATTGGTTTGCAGCTGAGTGGGAAACAGCCGGTATGAGTCAGCACCTCCAATTCTGAGGCCATGGTTCTCTGCCTAGAATCCGAGGACAGTCCCCTTCGGGTTGGAGGTGAGTTGCTACATCATGCAAAGGACTTCAAATATAATAATAATAGTAATACATTAAATTTATAACGCACTTTACATTTGGATCATATCTCAAAGTGCTACAATGTGGTGTCTTGTTCTCGAGTGATGGGACCAGGAGATGGACAGGTGGTTTGGTGCTTCATCAGCAGTAATGCGGGCATTGTATCAGTCTGTTGTGGTGAAGAAAAGCTGAGTCGTAATGCAAAGCTCTCAATTTACCGGTCGATCGTCGTTCCAACCCTCACTTATGGTCATGAGCTCTGGGTAGTGACATAAAGAATGAGTTCAAGGATACGAGCGGCTGAAAAGAGCCTCCTTCGTGGACTTGCTTGACTCAGCCTCAGAGATAAGGTACGGAGCTCAGACATCCTCAAGGAATCCCTGAATAGAGCCACAGCTCCTTCGCATTTAAAGGAGCCGGTCCAGGTGGTCCGGTCATCTAACTAGGAGGCCTCCAGTATGACTGCCTTTGGAGGTTTTTCAGGCATGTCCAACTTGGAAGAGACCCCGAGGTAGACCCAGAACTCGCTGGAGGGACTCTATTTCAAATCTGGCCTGGGAATGCCTTGGGATCCCCCAGAATGAGCTGGAGAGTGTTGCTATGGAGAGGGATATCTGGATCCCTACCGAGCCTGCTGCTACCGAGGGATGGTTGTATGGCCTGATGTCTTTGATGTCTTTGTGACCTGTGGCTTTAGATGACTTTGATGTCTTTGTGACCCGTTGCTTTAAAGGGCTTTGATGTCTTTGTGACCTGTGGCTTTAGAGACTTTAATGTGTTTTTGACCTCTGAATTTAGTGGCATTGACACCTTTTGGACCTACAGTTTGTTAACTTTGATGTCTTTGTGACATGTGGCCAGAATACAATGATGTCTCGGTAACCTGAAGCTTGATGACTTTGATATCTTTGTGTGCTCTGTCCTGATGACTTTGATGTCTTTGGGATCCTGATTAAACTACGCTGCCTCGGCGGCCGCAGGTTCCAGGCTATTGTGTGACCTTCTAGTTTCCTTTTCTGGTCTCAAATAAAAGCAGACAGTCAGTTTGGTTCCTCTGTCCCAGGAGGCGATATTATAATTCTGCGGAGGCAACAAAGCTGATCTAAACAGGTGGTCTGCTCAGACCTGTTGGGATGCTGGCCCCTCACTTGGTAATCTTTTCTTATTTTACGTGTCAAGCTCAGTCATTCATTAGCTGGCCTCTGTCCACTGGTGTCCCTCTCTGCCTGGTAAATTAGGCCGCTACAGGCTCCTGCCTGAGATGATGCATTATAGCTCCTGCTCGGGGAAGAGTGAGGAGGGAGGTAGGGAGAGAAACCAGGAAAACAAAAGAGAGTTGTTCTAAATTGTTGTCCGTGGAGGGCCGGAGGTAGGAAGGCTTCATGGTGGCTGTGTCACATTGTGTCTCGTGGGATGGTGATTGCTGGAAGGAGCGTGACAGCACTGTGAACTCAGCAGGAGTTATTTATCAGGCCCTGCACCTTCTTCTTGCTAAATGCAAAGGAACTGAGAGCCTGGAAGTCAAAGAAGTTGAGGGCTTTAAATAGCTTGGCTCCTAAGTTGGCATCAGCGGAGACAATTTTCTTTCCAGCTTGTTTAATAACTCTGAAGTTTCTAAAAGTCTGAAGTTTTCTCTGTCGGATCTTCTTAAGAGACGTTTTAGATGTGAAATCCCTCTGGTATCAGATTTAGAGTTGTCTTATTGCCATTAAGTTACACCTACATGCAGTGCTGGACAGTACATTTACTCAAGTACTGTTGATAAGTAAAAACTTACTTACTTTACTAGAGTATTTCCATTTGATACTTGTTTATACTTCTACTCCTCTACATTTATCTGACAGCTGTCTCAACTTGTTACTTCTGAGATAACGTTTTTCAACATTTTTTCAAATAAATTATTCTAAAAACATCATTTAACTTATTGAAGGTTGAATCTGTACAGATACATAGTTCGCACAGGAAAGCAGTGAGGACCTTATAGATTAAACTACTCTTAAATACTTAATTACTTCAACCTTTTATATCTGCAGTGGTTACAGTGAATTATATATTAATGCAGAAAGAGAATTAATACAATAACAAAATTAAAGTAGAAAAATACTAGATAAAGTACTCACAAACTCAGCCTAAGCCAAAGGCCAAACCCGATCTCCAAACCTACTCTTGAACAGACATTGTTGCGTCATTTCCCGTTCCTCTCCAGTATTAATTTTTTTATTTTTTGTAATTTAACCTTTATTTAACCAGGAAAGGCTCATTGAGATTTAAAATCTATTTTTCAAGAGTGTGTTGGCGAAGAAAGGCAGCAGCACAGTTAAAGTTTCAGACAGACAGACAATCAGCAGCCATACATAGAAACCATGAAATAACCAATTAAGACATCTACAAACACAAGTGTCTGCCTCCAAGTCATCCAACATTCTCTTAAAACCATCCAAACAGACCAAGTCTTGAAGTTTCAAGTCTTTTAGGTTGGTATAAAAGGACTCAAATAAAAAACCAGAAGCTAAAAAAAGGTTTGTCAAAACAATCAAGCATTTTAGATTTGTCACAAATTTTTTGGGAGCCCTTTAAAAGGCATGGGGGAAGCTCTATGCCTTTATTATTGTCAGACAGGGATTTAATTGCCAATTTTCCAGAATTTCGTGAGGTTATTCAGATTGTTTGAGATTGTTGAGGTTTGAGTGAGGAAATAATCGGCTTTAGCTTTTCTGGTTTTTGTGGTACACGCATTGCCAAGCTGCCTGAAAACCAACCAGTCACAGTTCTGGTTGTTTTTTCTAGCCTTTGCCCATGCCAGATGGGTTCATGAAAAAGACTTGACAACTGCGGACTGAACCAGGCATTATTAAGGCCTTTCACTCTATACCTTTTTAAAGGCGCATGCTTATTAATAAGAATATTAAAACCCTCATAAAAGAACTCCCAGGCACTGTCAATATCAAATTAGTGGGACAATTTAGACTAAATTTATCCCACTCATAATTAAACAGATGGTGAAAGAAACCTTCTGCTGAAAAGTGTTTCGTGTCACGTGACGCGGGACTTTGTTTTTGGAATTCTTTCATTTCTAACTGTTGCATCAACACAGTGGTCGCTGATGTCATTTGCAAATATTGAAGCAGTTGAATATTTGTGAGGAACATATGTTAGAATTAAATCAATCTGGGAAGATTGTTTTTGGAGCTTTTGGAGTTTGGAACTTGGGTACATCAACAATCTGAAACAGGTTTAGTGAGAGACAGTAAGTGTTGAAATCATCAGATACTGGTTGCAGCCAGTTTAAATTAAAATCTCCCAGAACAACAAGTTCTTTAGAGTTCAGCTCTGAAAGGAGCTGTATTAAAGAAGGCAAAGCACCGCTATCAGCTGATGGTGTTCAGTAACAACCAATTACATTCAAACGTGGACGTGATGTCCAGTGCACAGCCAGATGCGCACATTCCTTAATAAAATGCACCCTTGAAAAGGAGCACTGGACCGGAAGAAACATCAAAGGAATAAGGCACAACTGTATTCTAGGTTTAGGAAACATTCCTGTAGATTCCTCCATTAATGTGTGAGTTATGGCCAGCCTCCAAATCTACTGACATACCCTCTGAGTAGTTCTCTGGAGTCGCTCGATTCCTGGGCCCTCCACTTCTGCATCTCTGTTCAGCTCACTGAGTCCCCTGCGGCTACCCATAATGAGCATTAAAGGAAACAGTAATCGACAGCGCTTCCAGATACCGCCTCTCCCTATTGTTGTCCTAATTTTTCTTTTATTTGAAATGGTTTAAACACGTAACATCATCAAAATCTGATCATCTGTAGGATTTGCCAAATTCTTCCTCTGGGAAAAATGTAACGCCAATCTGTCTTGTACCATAATCTTGGTAACAGACAGGCAGAAAAACAGGATTGAAAACACAACCTCCTTCCATGGTACTGATATGAAACCACCTCAAATTTGTACAACAGAAATACGAATCAATAAAAATCCTATAATAGTACCAGTGCTTATACTTATGAGTACTTATGCTTTGATACTTCGCTGATAATACTTAGTATACTTTTACTTAAGATGCGTGATTTTTAGTCATAGTGGAGAATGACATGGTATAAGTAGTTTTACTCTTATAAGTAGTAATGGGGCATATCATTTATCCTCCTCTGTAAACAAGGAGTTCGGTTTGGTATGATGGCACCAAACATGCAACAAGATCAATTCTATTCATACTACCATGAACATAATCGTTAAAACCAGCAGGCTGCACTGTAGAAAAAAATCACCATCAATTTCTTTAGTGAATGAGAAGTTCATGTGTAGCAGGTCCAGATGGTTGAGCTCACAAACTCTCCTCCACACCCTCTTTCCCCTTCTCCTCCTCCTCTCCTCGCTGTCTCGTCACCGTGACTACCAAGTAGACTCCTCTTCTCTGTTGTACAATTTAGAATGTGATTGAGCTTTCACATCCACTTTCGCTCCCCGGTAAAGTCTGCATGCCGTCTATCCTCGATTCATCGCCGCGATGCTGGAGGCGAGCAGTGAGCTGAATGTCTAAAACATCGTTTTTCCTCCGTGTTTGAGCCCGCCTCGCTATAATCTCGCTCTGGAGGAACGTTATTATAGGAATTAGTAAATCTGTATTCTTAACGCTGCTATTCTTCGCTATATGTCTGTCAGCCATTCAAAGGATGCATGAACTTTTTACTTGTTTGAACCGTCAGTCCTGTGGGTTTGACTCCAAATTAAGAGTCCCAACTGATTTCAATGACGCCTGGTGAAATAAACATAAGAAATCAGCAAGAGATAACTGACTTCTAATAAAGAGGAAGCCTTTTGTCCACAGAAACTTTAAGTGTTTACAGCGGACAATTTTAACATTCATTCATTCATTATCAACCGCTTATACTGTTCAGGGTAACGGGGGGCTGGAGCCTATCCCATAGGCTCTATCCCAGCTGAGATCAGGCGAGAGGTGGGGTACACCCTGGACAAGTCGCCAGTTCATCATCATGCAGGGGACGACACAGAGACATACAACCACGCAACCTAACCCCCCACTCATGCCACACAATATTCACAGACGTAATAAAAACCGTCTAATGATGAGAGATATTAAACAGTTTGGTCAAGAACTGCTCTTTCTGGAAATCACCTTCGGACAACTGGTGTTGTGAATTGGCGCTGTATAAATAAAGATTGATTGAGATACGGTCCAGATGTTAAGAATCCATGAGATGATATGTGTAATATATGCAGTATATATATCATTGCTGAATTATTCAGTTTGCTAGCATATCATCATTAAAAATAAATGTTTATAAAGTGGTCACTGACAGGAAACTCAGAAAGTAATATAAGAACAACTGTGAGGCCGAACAGACAGAGATGAGACATTTAAAAACACCAGGACAAAAAGAATACGAGATGATTCACAGCAGGGTGGTATAAATCGAGTCGATAGAGACACAAACAAGTCAGAGTTAACAGTCAATAAAAACAAAAAGAGTGTGAAGGCATAAAAAATACGACATCCCAAAATAAAAGCAATGATACCAAAAAGGGGGAAAAAAAGCATCCAAAGGAAACTACAAAAATTCTCTAGAAATTTCAATGGTGCCTCATGATTTGGGCATCTATTTTTTACAGTACAATTGGTAATGGTTGTATTAGTAATGAAATAAGTACAACAGAAGCAGAAAAAATGTGTGTAGTGAACAATGGAGCTACAGAACTTTCCTGTCGGGGTTTAGAAGTAGTCATTTCTTTGTGGCGTGGATGTCATATACATCTGACTTTAACGTCTTTCACTTGTAACCTGCCTTTTTTATGTCAAGCAGAAGTAGTCATGAATAATGATGTCTTAGTGACATGTGACTTGCTGACTTTATGACATCTCCCCAGAACTGACAGAACCTACAAAAGTGGTCTAAGACCCTGTTCAGACACGATTGTAACCTGATTATACAAGAATTTGGTTGCTGACAGCAAATTCCTCTAGTCAGACCCGACTGGCGGCGACATACGATGATAAGGTCTTAAAGTATGACGCGATCAACAAACAGCGATGCTTCCTCTAATACACTCCACCACACCAGTTGGGAAAAGTCTAGCATGTTAGAATCTTTTTTCACATCTCTGTTGCCCTCTTCTGAAGACGACCAATTGGGATGTTACGGGTGCAAGAAGGAACAATGATAAATAAGAAAGACGGATTGAAATGTGGTAACAATATCCCTGCCTCTTCAATGTTTTATGGCAGAATTACCACGTCAGAGTTGTAAAAGAGCGTTGTCTGCAGGACCACAGAGCATTTCCATAACCATGTTCCAGTCACTCCCTCATCAATGTCATCGGTCAAGGGCAAACATGTAGAGCTGCCAGCCTTCCATCTAAGACACGGCATGAATTTATGACCATGTCATCATCTTATCTTACAGGGTGAATCTTGAAAGACCATCGTTGAAGACCAAGGTAGGGTGTAGTCTCAACCAGACATAAAGAAGGACAACTGGTGAACTGGTGAAGGAAATGATGAACCTCCATGACCCAATTGGTCATGAGCGCCCAAGGTTCACTTATGGTTTCTAGGGGGTGAAGGCAAACCAGCGCTGTCTGATCCCACAGAAGAACTTCTGTAGCAGGTGGTTATAATGTTATGGTTGATCAGTATGCACTGAATATACTGAAGTGGTGAGTAAAAGTTTGGCCCTCAGGGTATGTTAGCAGAAACATGATTTACTTTGGTGACTGGGTCTGATGGTGGACAGGAACCAAATTACCTGAGAAGAACAAACTGATGGATAATCCACACACAAACACATGACAGCAAACCGCAGTAATAGATTACATGACGTCATCAGAAAAGAGCCTTTAACTAGGCTCTAAAGAAAAGTGCTTGAGTTGACAATGAGGCAAATAAGTAAAATAATAAGCCCCTTAAAAATAGATTTAAGTAAAAGAATGAAAACAATAATAAAAATAGTGGACTTTATGAGGCTAACGTGAAGTTTTTGTTGAAGTTCGTGGGAGGCAGTAAAAAGAAAAAGTGCAGCTTAGACAAGATTTATGACAGAAAATCCTATTTTGAAAATACTTTTTTTTACAGTCAAATCCAGAGGACCATATATTTGCAGTCAGTCTCCTCAGTGCAGCAGGACAGTTTTGTGTCTTTTGTCCATAAGTCACACCATGCAGTTTTAGCTTAAGAGAAGTTTTGTTTTGCACTTTAAAATAATTATTCTTCTTTTAATACATTTTTACCCTTTTGAGGGGTCACCATAGCGTATCGTCTCCGTACATATATTGATTTAGGTAACAGCTTTAACCCTCCCACTTATCTGGGCTTGGGACCGGCTTTAGATGTGGTTTGGTCGATTGGTAGCACTAAAGGACATTCCTAAGGGTCCAAGCTGGATTTCTGCCACGCCCTCTTTTGACTGGGACTCAAATCTAAGTCCCCTGTAGCAAAGTCAGTGGTATAATCCAATGAGCTATCAAGCTGCTCAAAGTCTCCTTCATACCAGGACTGGGTGAAAATGATCCTTGTGCACACGGATATGTTAAATAACTGGAAATGATGTAATGTGCCAATCAGGCCAGTAGGTGGTGGTGTTACTTTGTCATCAATTTTTCAACATCAACACAACAGAAGACAACTGCCCAGGAAGTGTATGCAGCGTCGCAACATCAATCAATTAATTCATATTTATTTATATAGCGTAAATTCACAACAACTGTTGGTTCAAGGTGCTTTCCAAAAAGAGCAGGTTTAGACCAAATTCTTTATGCAATTATCTTAAGGAGACGCAACAAATTCCTCCGTGAGCAAGCACTTGACAACAGTGGCGAGAAAAAACTGCCTTTTAACGGGCATAAACTTCGAGCAGATCCGAGACTCAGGATGGATGGCCTACTGCCATGACCGGTTGGGTTTGAAAAGAGAGAGATAAAGAGGGAGAAACCGAGAGACAGACAGAGAGAGAAACCGAGAGAGAGAGTGAGAGAGACCGGGAGAGACAGAGTAAGAAACCGAGAGAGAAACCGAGAGAGAGAGAGAAAACAAGAGAGAGAGAGATAGAGAGAGAGAGGGAAAACGAGAGAAAGATAGAGAGAGAGAGAGAGAGAGAGAGAGAGACCGGGAGAGAGAAACCAGGAGAGAGAGAGAGAGAAACCAGGAGCAGGGATCCCAGGTTCAATAATAGTAATATAACATTTAGCAATTACTTAAGGGAAAATACAATATAATAATAATAATAATAATAATAATAATAATAATAATAATAATATTAAGAATAATAATAATAATAATAACAATAATAATAATTATAATAATAATTGTAATCAATAACATAGGAGATGTAGAAGTATCGTTCCGGAGGCTTACGGTATATTGAGAAAAAATATTGAATGCGTCCAATTTGTATCCTGGTTCGTGTAGAATCTACAGGAATCTTACAGGATTCCTACACTGTAGATGAACCATTATAAGAACTTCTTTTTAGAACATATTATATCGATGTTTGACTTTTTCATATCTTATCCCTTTAATTTCCTGAACAACTGTTTGGGTGAGCACATTTTGAGTCTCTATTTCTCACTGAAAAATGTGTTCCACTTGACGGAACCTGCTTATAATGTGACCCATAATATATATTTTAAAGAGTAGGGGTCAATTGATTGAGCCCTGGGGGACACCACAGGTCAAAGTGACCACACAGGAGGAGGCATTAACCATGGCTGTTGAGCAGCTCCTATTCAATATGAGGCTCTTTTGGGAATATTATAGTGTGTTAAAAAGAATGATGTAACTTGATTGATTAAAAATAGTTTAATAAGGGTCAAATCGTCTTCTTAAAAAAAAACGGTTGATATGTCATTTTAAAAGAAAGCAATAACTGTGAGCTAATCTGATTAAAATTGACTATTATTCCATGAAATACAAACTTTTTCTTTTACCATTTAGACACATGCTTGAGCAAATGATTTGTAATTTTATTGTATTTAGAGTGTCTTAGATATTCATGAATGAAATAAAATAAGCACAAATATTTTTTCCATTGTTCTTTTCTCGGTGAGGACATTAAATGGTTACCGTAGAAGAGTACAACTAACAACGCCTCTCCTTGTGTAACTGACAGTCCTTTTTTGCGCTCATTGTAATGTAAATCACTAATGCCTTACCTGTGATGTCATCACTATTGCTGATCCGATTGGCTGCGAAGATGTCACATGTGTGTAGAGGTGAACACAAAAATAAGGTCCATATGTGACGGTGGCTCAGTTGGTACTGAACCCCAAGTTGATCCCAATGGCTGAGCCATCTGTGCCAGAATGAGGAGTTGTAATGGAGCAGAATGATGGTGTGAATGGTTACTCCTCCTGATGAGCATGTGGCACCTTCGCTTGGCAGCCTCCATCATCACTGTATGAATGATTGTGTGAATGGGTGAATGCTGACTCGTGCTGTAAAATGCAGACTTTCTAGTCAAGCAGATAAATACACTCCATTTACCATATAACGATGGTGAGAGCAACTGAAATAGAAGCCTGTCGAGCCTCAACTGAAATACCTCCCCAAAATAACCTTCAAATATCTCCACCATTGCAGTTACCTTATTGCACCTTGGTGTCTGTGGACAGGTGAGACCTAAAATCATTTCAGAGTCAGTAACATTGTAACTGATCTGTTACTAGGTGTGACTAATATATTGCCATGTTTGAGTAATCTGTGATTATACGCAAACAATAACTATTTCTATCCTCAGCTGAGATTCATTATGTCACCGTAACATCATGAAACAAAAAAAAAAATCTGTGAATTTGCTGAACTGTTGCATATTTGATAGACGTAACACAAAGTTCATGTTATTCTACACAGTTTCTGAGGGATAAGTCCAAGAGGGCTCTACATTTGGACCAGTTGGATAGTCAGTGGAACAAAAATGGGATTTTAGGAGACTCTGCCGCACAAACAAAACGTGTTGCTCTCTGCGTGATTACTAGCCCGAAAACCATTCATGTCTAAAGTAAAGCCGCGTCATCATGTTTTGCCAATTTAGACAAAGATCAAAACAGTTGCACTTTTAAAAGATAATTCTCTGGAACTTGTTCTCGAAAGTATGCTTCATCTTGAGCGGGACGTCCAGGAGCTCCCACTTAGGCGGAGCTCCTGGACGTCCAGGAGGCGGCTGAGCTCAGAGGTAGGGCTCGGCCGGCATCAAACGGTCATGTTAAACTTTGTGTGGGTTTTTTCTGCATTAATATGTTTTTTTTTTTAGAAAATGCTGCCGTATTCATGAGTGAGACGCTGGTCTACAACTCGATACACTTCTTTTGTTCAGGGAACCCCGGCGCTGGGTCTAAAATGCCAGGCTGGTCCGACCCATGTTAGATGTATTAGCATAGGATGATTGTTCTGGTTCTCCTCTTTCTTTCCTCTGCATGAGTACAAACCCGTCAATTTGGAAACATAGCCTTCCTCTGAGTGCTGACACCGGGGGTCTGAGCCCCCTGAAGTACAGGATGTTCTCTGGGCATTTGTCTCCGGCTGAGATAACGTGAAGCTCATTATCTGTGTTGCAGGAACAAATAACAGATGGGTGAAAATGTTGCAGTGTTTAATTAACAAAGACGCTGTCTTATAGAACATGTTAATATCAGAAGTCTATCCTGCTGAGGTGCAGATATGAAGTGTCAACGTAGGGGGCGCTACATGACCTACGCAGGTCACACCTGGTAAACGGGATTACACCAGTCAAAGGTAAAATATTTTACAGTCTAAATTCAAATGTTTGTGAATAGTTTTCACATTTTTACAGCGCCAGAGCTGGCGTGAGATCATTTTGATTTCAAGTATGTGAATGGTTTGCAACATGAATTTCTGGGTCATTTTTCACTATTTTTGCAGTTTTTGTGGAAAGAAAACCAACTAATCCCTCACACTGGAACATAAATAGTCATAAATGAAACCCTGCTGAGATTGTGAGTGGTTCTAAGATGCTACAGTCTCCACTCAAGCCGACCTTGAAGATTATTTTCTCTTTGTACAAGTAGTAGTAGAGTAGAACAACATAGCTCCTGAATAGGATGTGTGCATGATCTTATGTTCTAAAAGGAAATCTAAATATATCGAATTAATCCAAAGTGTTGCATTTTCTATTTAACTAATATACAGATTCCATCCAGGTTGTGGAAACAACTCTTGCCAGCTGTTCACTCTTGAAGGCTGTGAGGGGTAGTTCAGGAGTGTGGGACACAGGGGCCATCGCCCATGGCGGAGATCAGACAAGATTTCCGCCATGGGTGTTTGACTCAACTAAGGTTGTCTCCTGTCTCCGATTCTGTACTTAATATTTAAAGACAGGATCTCAAGGTTTCAGTTGAAGTGAGGAGAGGGTACGGTTAGGGGAACTTAGAATTGAATATCTGCTCTTTGCAGAGGATGTGGTTCTGTTGGATTCATCAGTCCGTGATATTGAGCAGCACTGGAATGGTTTGAGATTCAGAACCTCCAAATCTAAGCCCATCATTCTGTGCTTGAAAACTGGATTGCCTCCGGAAGATGTACCATGAGATGTTCAGGAGGTTTGGTGAAGCATCAGCAGTAATGATGGTGTTGTTCTGGTCTGATGCTTTAAATCTACCAGCCAGTATACGTTCCAACCCCTCAACTATGGTCCTGAGCTCTGGGTAGAGACCTAAGGAGTCTAGGATAAAAGCGCCTACAATGGACTTCCTTCATAGGGGGGCTGGAGCTCAGACATCTTGACGGAGCGCTGCTCCTTCTTATCGACATGAACCAGCTGAAGGGGTTCAGCATCCGATCAGGATCGTCGAGGACGCCTCCCTTTGGAGGTTTTTGAGGCACATCCAACTAGGAGGAAACCCTGAGGTAGACACAGAACTCTCTGGATGGACCACATATCACATCTGGTCTTGGAAGGCCTCAGTATCCTCCAGTGTAGGCTGTAGAGTGTTGATGGGGAGGGGGATGTTTGGAAGACCCTTCTTAGTGTGGTATCACCACGACCAGAAGAAAATGGATGAATTAATAAAACCAAAGTTATTGTGCTCTGACCCAAATCTAATAAAGTGACTAATCTGAACTTTTTAACCTCGGCCTCCCGCACCACCGTGAAGGAAGTTAGTTCCTACATGTGTTACATCCAGGATGAGTTATTAGATTCCCTATTATCACTCTGTCCCAATTAGTGCCCGAAGACTCTCTCCGTTATGTTTGGACCTCCTTTACAACCACTGACCTGCTCAAAGGTTTTTCTCTCCACTGTCTCCATGTTCCTGCTCATGTCGGTTTTCTGTAGAAGAAAGCATAACACTAGAACTTCTCTCTCTGGAAAGGGCCTTGCTATAACTTTTATTTTTGGTGCTCACATATCAAACTGACTGGACTCAAATCTGCAGCAGCCAATTTGAAAGTTGAATTTCAAAAAGCACTTTGAAGCAGACCAAATTTTGTAATCCATGCTTTGGGTACCTAAGGCTCGGAGGCAGGAAGACTAAGACATCTTCAATGCCATGGAATATCAGATTTGCCCTTTTCCTGAAGAAGTCCAGCTGGGAGCACCTTTTGTGTAAAACCAGGAGGTAAAGCTGCACACTGTTCCAGCCCACAGTCAAATTTATGTTAGCCTATTTCCAGGAGAATGTGATTTGAATATGACCTGAGCTGTGAAAAGGATGTGAGAGCAGCAGATAGTTTGCACCTCTAATTCTCTCAGCGGTTCAGAATCAGCTGGAGGAAAACATTTCAATCTGAGAGGAGACCGCATCGGGAACATTCTTCACAATTCTTTTCTTTTTCACCGCTGAATCTGCTCTCTAAAAGTTTTCAATAATTGCCACTTAACTTGCTGGCCTCTACTGCCCTCACTGCTGGCCCCTACTGCCCTCGCTGCTGCCCTCTACTGCCCTCACTCCTGGCCTCAACTACCCTTACTGCTTGCCTCTACTACTCTCACTGCTGGCCTTGACTACTCTCATTGCTGGCCTCTACTGCCCTAAATGACTGCCTCTACCACGCACACTACTGGCCTCTACCAACCTCCTTTCGGCCTCAAGCGCACTCACTGCTGGCATCTACCACCCTTACTGCTGGCCTCTAATGCCTTCACTGCTGGCCTCTACTACCCTTACTGCTGACATCTACTGCCCTAAATGCTGGCCTCTACTGCGCTCACTGCCGACCTCTAACGCCCTCACTGCTGGCCTCTAATGCCTTCACTGCTTGCCTCTACTACCCTTACTGCTTACATCTACTGCCCTAAATGCTGGCCTCTACCCCCCTAACTGTTTACCTCAACTACCCTAACTGGTGGCCTCTGCTACCCTCATTGCTCTCCTCGACTACCCTCACCGCTGGCCTCATGCACCCTCATTGCTGGCCTCTACTACCCTAATGCTGGCCACTACTACCCTCACTGCTGGTCTCTACTGCCCTTTCTGCTGGCCTCTATTACCCTTACTGCTGGCCTTTACTCACTGCTAGCCTCTACTACGATCACTGCTTCCCTCTACTACTCTCAATGTTGGAAAAAAAAAATCCTTTTGTAGGGATTTCTGTTTTATTTGGGTTTAGATGATGGAAATTAGGAGACTGGCTGGTCTTCAAATATACATGAACTGATCAGCCACAACATTACAACCAGCGCAATAATGTTCAGGTTCCCATTTTACCACCACAACAGCTCTGAGGTATTGATTCCAGCCATATTATTTACAGAAAATACAAGGACAGATGCTAATAATCCAAATATTTCGAGAATGTACTACTTTTCCATATGGTTTATCATAAAACAAAATCACATGGACTCTGTCTCCCATAATCTGGTCATGGGACACACAGTGGGTCCAGAAACAGTGTTTAGTAGAACAGTGAAAAGCCTTCTAGTCACGTAGAAACTAACTAAACTCGTTCTGAACCGGAGGAGATGATTACACTCAGAGAACCAGGCGTCAGTCTTTACATTCATGGTAGTCTTCTGTGTCCCAGAGCTTCCTGTCTGATAGAAAGGTGAATCTCGTTTGAAGTGGCTCCATCTCACTTCTTTATGTCGAGGCCAGAGAAACGAGGCTCCCCCTTAAGACCCCATTAAAGCAAAACCCAGAGTCTGCAGGTTTGATATTCATTGCCCGGGCAACCTCTGCCATCAACACATTTTGTGCCGCGTGAGAATGATCACAGCTTATTAAAGTGGAAATAATGATTGCTCTACCTCCGGCATGAAATATTTAACAAGGACAAAGGAGACGGCTCAGAGGTGATTCATACCCATGTTGAAAGGAGAGGACATGAACAACGCCGTCCACACAGGAAGTGGAGATGAACCTTTGTGAACCTGATATTGGAAGATTTGAAGTTGAATCTATAAAAAAATTAACATTTGTCGTAACAAAGATGCTTCTGCAACAGCCAGGAACCTCCTGTACGCATTCATGAAGCAGAATTATACACTGATCTGAAATTTATGTAGTCATATTAACCATCGTTTCATTTTAATAATTTCCTCTCATTTGCAACTGTGCCCGGAAACATATAGAAACCCCCCCCCGCCCTCCCAACCTCTAGATGTGAAATTATTGATGTATTTCTCCCTCTAGCTGGGGTAAATTAGCTTTTTTGGCCTCTTGGGAGATACCCGGGTAAGAAGGAGGGTGAAAATGTTCTCCATCAAGTGTGATTGAATCTGATTTCACAAGATGAATTGCCAGGACAAGAGTTTATCCCAATTACACAGCAAGGAGGTTTCACTCCTGCCGCTACCACTGTGGTCAACAGCAATTAAGTCAGCGTAGACTTATCAGGATGTGTCAGCGTGGGATGATGTTTAGGACGTAAAGAGGAATAGAAGAGGACCATCATCAAAAATAGAGGTTAGATCCAGGAATTCATGAAATTGCAACCAAAATATGTGCAGCTGTCGCTGCTGTATCCCACAAATTTTTTAATCTCCAATAATGCATCACAGACTGCTCAGCCTTTGGCTCTTTGGGGGCGGGAGGGTACTTTTCATAGTTATTTTTCTTTTATGTGAGTACAGCGATTATCGGAGGCAAATTACGGGAAATCCGTGCTCATTATGTGAGCAATAGCATCAATAACAGCTGCGAAATGAAGTAAACTGTCAATAGCGGGGTATTCAATAGGAGCGCTCCAGTTTAAGGTTAACTTTTACTTCTATCAAAAGGTTATTTTGATACTGGTCGAAAGTCTGAAATGGTCTCTACAGCTGGCCTATACTACCCTCACTACTGCCATCTACTACCCTCACTACTGCCATCTACTACCCTCACTACTGCCATCTACTACCCTCACTACTGCCATCTACTACCCTCACTACTGCCATCTACTACCCTCAATACTGCCATCTACTACCCCCACTACTGCCATCTACTACCCTCACTACTGCCATCTACTACCCCCACTACTGCCATCTACTACCCCCACTACTGCCATCTACTACCCTCACTACTGCCGTCTACTACCCTCACAGCTGGCCTCGATTACCCCCTCAGCGCCACCTGCAATGTGAAATTTTGAAGTATTCTTGTTAAGATTCAGAGTTATTGCAGTGTGGGTACTCTCCTCCTGATAAAGGACATTTTATACCACTTCATCGCATTCATTCTAACAGTAGGAGTATACGAGCAGTAAGCACAGCAACCTCGTGATTACTATTGGTGCTATGAAGGTTCTTGGTTCAGATCCACTTTCGGACCTACGCCCCGTGTTTGCCTGGTTTTCCTATGGGTAATCAACTGTTGTCTCTAAGCTGTCTGTAGGCGTCAGCGGTTGTTTGTCTCAGTGTGTTGGCACAGTCCAAAAAATAGTGGGTGTACTCTAACTCTAACACAGCGCCAGCTGAAGGGTCGAAGGTCACATGTATTCATTGTAGGTTTTCATCCTTACTGTTGTGCTTTGAAAAGTTTTCTTCTGAAACTTTTGGAGTGTTTGCGGATTTTCGCAATGCCTTGACCTCCATCTTTGTGAAGATTCTCATTCATCCATGTCATGGTGATCCTCCAAGGCGGAATCAGAAGTCTATGTTTAAGCTTTGAGTACCTTCTAGTTCTGAACTAAGGAAGCGTCTTGGATAAGAGCTCTTCAAACCTTGCGAAGAATTTCTGCTGCATCTGATACAACCTTGGAGGAATCTCCAAACCTTTACTTCTAAATGCCTGAGCCTTTCCAGTATGCTCCTTAAATACCCAACCATGATCCTATAACCCGTCACCGATCAACCTCTTCACCTGTGGAACGGTCCAATCTTGTGTTTTGGAACATTCCACGACTTTCTCAGTCTTATGTCTAGAAACATGTTCCAGGCATAATGGTCATGAAAATCAACAGACATCAGTGGGATCATGGTTGTGGGATATTGGTTCTTACCTTGCTCAGACTGGGGCTCCACAGGTATCTCAGACTGAAAAAGCAGAGAGCCAAAACCAGGAAGACCAGAGCCAGAACCAGAGCAATCCGCTGGTAGGTGTGGTACCTAGCTTTCTTCTCTTTTCCCATCTCAACCTGCAACCAAATGAAATTCACTATTATATATGATTTATACAGAAAAAAACAAACCTTCAGTTTATACGTCATACAACTGATGACAGTATAGTTCTTCGTATCTGTCACTGTCATTTTGGTGTGGCGGATAAAATCCTGCAGGTTTTTAATTTCCCAAATACAGCGTAAACTTTGACTGGATGCTTCTTCCTAAGATGAAGGTGTTGGAAGTTAAATGTGTTTGCCATTCTCCTGATATTTAATGTTTACAGGCTAAGAGTTTTGACTTCTTTTGTCACAAGCATGGGTGGATCCAGGGGCGGAGCTAAAGGGTGCACTACCCAGCTGAAATCTGATTGGTCCCTGAAATGCTCCTCTGCCGTCACTGGTCTGTTTTTTTGAGATTGTGGTAATAAATTATAAATTAATGAACAGGAACGTCAGCAAACTCTAATCCCATCGAACGACAACAGAGGAGCAGATAATAAAAACGGATCAAATGTTTATTTTCAAATTTTCTCTAAAATCAATCTTCATCTTTCTTGAAAGGTTGTTACAGGAGTTCATTTGCTGTATATTGTCTGATGCTTTAACACAGTCACTTCACTCATTTCAGTAGCAAAAGAACCATTAAGTTATGAAATAACAATACATCAGCACAAGATTCAAACCTGCCTAGGAATCACCTAGAAGACTGTGGTGTAAGACAAGGATGCTAGAATGAATAAAACCACTAAAATAATATTTTTCATTCTTATTTAGCCACGTCTCTCCCATACGGATTTTTTGCATTTCTGTAGGGACTTGCACTAAAAACCTAGATTTATGGCTGTTACATAATAACTGACATTTATGATGTGTTTTCTGTTAAATAAATATTAAAAGTATAAATGTATTTGTTCTTAACGTACTTTCTGTATATTTTTATACAGAAATATGAAAAAATGTCATATTTTTTCATATTTAATTTTGTTTTCTATTTATTAAAATGTTTCTTTTCTTTCTTTTTTTCTTTATATATTTTTTTATATATATTCTTTTAATCATAGTTTTGTATAATTTCTTAATTGTAAAATGTAGATGGACAAAGTGCAGAAAGAAAGCGCAAATATGATTAAACAATTATGGCATAGAGTTACCGTGGGCCACATTTCTGTTAAATACATCAACCACAGGACTTTGCTCAGCAAACCCCACAGAGTAATTATTTTGACTGAATCCTAGCGTTATGCTTTGACTCAGAGAGCAGCCACAGAAATGTGAGCAACTTAAAGAGCGTTAACATTCCTGAAAAGAGAGGAAAAACAGCCAGGGACTCTTTTCATTGTGAATTTCTCTGAGTGGAAAAGTCAGAGAGTGAAATCCTGCGCTCTCAGGTGGGATGTTGCATAAGTAGTGGAAACTTCACCAGAGGACAAACCTTATCCTCCTGGAAACCTCGGAGGAGGGAGGTGGGATCCAAAGCCACATCATAAAGGCTGGCGTTGAGACCTCCAACCATTATCCAAACTTGTCAAAAGCACCTGTCGGACTTGTGTGGAAAATATTTAAAGGTGCAGTCTGTAAAATTGGAAGTGGCAGAAAGATGATTCTTGATGGTGATGAAGAATTGGCCTCTAAAGACCTGCATCATTTAAGAACTTATGCACCACAGTTAGAATGAAATTGCGTTAAACAGATCCAGTGAGACTAACTGAGATCAGACCACAGATGCAGAAAGTTCTTGCTAATAATAATTAGAACAACACTGTGGCGTCGTCAACCCAACGCCACCAGCAGAAGGCAACGGAAATTAGGCAAGTAATTGGACCTTCACACAGGACGCACATTTCTAGCAAAGCGAAATTCCATAAAACCTCAAAGCAAAGCCACGATTAGATGCGAGGTGATAACGGCGCATTCAATCGAACAATTGCAGACAAAGTTATTCGAAGTTTTGAGTAGACACGCATTTATGCCTGCGGCGTGAGAAATGGTCACACCAGACACAAACTGTGAGGTGGGCGTATTTCCATACGATTCAACAAAAAGTTGAGAAAATGTCACACTTCCAGACGTCAAATGGAAAAAGTTGAATCGGAGGAGGCGCTTTTTGCAGTTGTTTTTGTACGACAGATAATATTCAGGGTCCGAGATTTAACCCTGTAATAAGGACTTCTTATTGTTTTTTTATGATGAAAGAATGGATGTTAGGGAGTGTTGAAAGGAAACAAAATACTGTTGCACATGACAAATCATTTTTATATCCCCGGAAAGCCGGGGAGATTATGAAATCGACATCACCGTGCCCGCTGCCGCAGATCCTCAAAAACGGTTGTATGGGTCATTTCTAAAATTTGTGCCCATATAGACCTTAGTGCGAGGAATATCTGTAGTGATTTTGGGAAAGATGACTTTTTCCCACACTAGGGGGAGCTGTATCTCCAAAAGTTTTCAGGCAATAATATCCTAAACATTGGTCCGATTTTGTCCATAATATTTTACTCTAAAGGCTCGTATTTTACTCACTAGAGGGAGTATGTTCAGAAACGTACCTCAAAAACTATTACATACATCCTTTTCTAATTCTATTACCCCATAGGCTTTCGTGTGAGGAAGAACTGTATTTATTTTGGGAAGGATAGGTTGTACATTTCAAACATTAGGGGGAACTTTATCTGCAAAAGTTTTCATGCCATAATTTCTCAACTGTGGGTCCGATATAGTCTAAGTTTGAAGCATATGAATCTATCTAATTTGTTTATATCTGATTTTCCCATATTTTAATACCTTTTTCATATTTTCATATTTTACTCCCTACGGGGAGCTTATATTTAAAACTAAAAATACTGGGGAAATAACTTTGAATTTAAATTGAAGGGTTCAATCATCACGGAAAATAATTTTAACACATTAAGGATGAAAAGTTATCAAAAGGTTTTTACACCATTTGAAAGGCTTGGCCATGATGTTTACAAGCTAAGAGTTTTGAATCTTGATCCCTCGCCACGAAACTTGTGTGCTCAGAAAATCACTTTCCATCGTCCAACCTGTCCTAAACTTCACAGGTTGGACGAGAGTCCTGCCCTGAATGCTGACATATGGAAATATCCAGTTACAGTGATAGCGCCCCCAATTGGCAACAGGAATAATGCCTCAAGTCACAAAGATCATCCTGGAGCCCAAAACATTTCACCACACCCTGATGGTTCAAGGGCCCAATCGATTTTTAAATTTTAGTCAAATTATTGATATCACTTTCAGCTAAAATGAATAATAGTGTGCTGGAGAGATGCATCGCTATTTTTCTCTATTGTTTACATTTTTTTTACAATAGTTGAATTGTGAGAGGATGAAGATAGAATAATTGTTTCAGATCCAAAAACGCGTCCTTCACCTCAGTCATAAATCCTTCCAGACGTTCTGCTGTGTATATTTGAGAGCTGTGAGAAAGAAAGGTCGACTAGATATAAAGAAAAGACGTGTGGTTCAGGTGAGAGTGAAGAGAATAAAAGAAAAAAGACCAATATAAGGAGCCAGAAGGCTTGAAAGGAAAAATTACTATTCTTCGAAAAAAAAAAAATTCCAACTCAGCAAAAGATCAGACAGCTCGGTTTTCTTCTGTATTTCAGATATTTTCCACTGAAAGCTAAGCTCAACTATCAAGAACAAAATCACCTTCACTTCATTCTTGAGCTGAAAAAGTTATTTTTCTATCATAAAAATTCGACACAGAATTCACAAGTTCATAGTAATTAATTTAAATTTGAATGATAATAATTTCAATAAATGAGACTGGACTCACATCTTTCCACAGAACCTGTTGACTGCTGGCCTCCATGATGCAAACCCACAGGAGGAATCTCTCCGATGGTCCTGACTGCGTGGAATAGAAGGCTCAGAGCTTCGGCTCCGGTTCCTCCGCCGTAATTTTGGAGGGGCTGAAGGGGAGGGGAGTCAGAGATGGAGTGGAATTACTCCAACATTTGTAAGAGCCATTAAAAGAGAGGCAGATGTTTATGTGGCGAGGTGGACAAAAAAAAACCCACAAATGGGTTCAGATTGCAAGACTGAGGAAAGATTTACAAACTACATGAAAGAAATTTTCAAGTTCACCTGTAGAAAGAACAACTATGAACCTCAAAGATAAAGTTTTTGATTTTAAGGTGCTGTGAAAAAGTATTGGACACCCTCCTGGTTTCTTCTTCTTTTGTGTGTATCTTAGTATCGGCACTTCCTGTAAGTACCTAGCTACTTATATACCTACCTACCTACCTACCTACCTACCTACCTACCTCTCTATATGCTTACCTACCTACCTAGTACTTACCTACCTACCTAATACTTACAAACCTAGGTAAGTACTAGGTAGTACTAACCTACCTAACTACCCATCTTCACTACAGCCTGTAATACTTCATGGACAGAAGAATGTTTTGCGGGAGAGCGGATTCTTGTGAAAGAGCCTTTGACACACAGCTACAACTGAGGAACAAGCCACAAACCATCTGATTAGAGGACGACCAAAACCTCCTGAACCACATCGACCCGACCAGAACTCACAGTGACATAAAAGAGGAATGCCTGTGACCTGGCTCTGCTCCAGAGGAGTTTAAGGAGAGATGAATATACTCCACATCACAGTAATTTGTCCCTGAAATAATTTTCTCATTATACGTCCCAGAATATTGTTAGTTTTTTCTGCTGTGTGTCTCCTGAGAAGACCTCTCTCTCTCTGTGAAGACGAAGTTTCAGGTTTCAGCCAGACCATCATTACTTCCTGCTCAGAGAAGATTTGATTTGAGCCTTTTTCCACCTTCAGTTTTTAAGAAAAAACCTGCCAGGTGCCAAACTATGCAGAGTGGAACTCACAAACTGAGCTGCTGCAGGACTTTAAGACGCATGTAGACGGCATGAGATGGTTTTCTAACTAAAAGGAACAAATAAAAAACAATCTGATGATAATGTGACCATGGATAAAGGCCAAAACTAAACACGGCCGACAGCTATAGTGAAATTAAAAGCAATACAAAATACCTCAGATGAGCAGCAGATAATGTAATATTAGTAATAAAATAAAAAAGCAAAGAAGCTAGAAAATATTAAAATAACAGTCAATAAAAACAAAGGAGAACGAAGACAGCTAAGAAATAAGAAGTTGAACAATTATGACATCGCATGCCAAAATAATGATAAAATCAACCAAAATCCAAATGGGGACAAAAAACAATGAATGACAGTCGAAGAAAAGAAAAACAATGAAGACAAAAAGACATTATAAATATAAGAGAATATAAAATGATGAGATCACATGAGAAAAGCACTAAAACCAAAAGGGATTAAACAATCAAAATACGAGCAAACAAACAAAAGCTATAGAGAAAAATCCAAGAGAATAAAATAAAAATACCTAGAAGATAAAAGTAATTAAACAAAGGGATTAAAATAAAAGGCATTGTTCTACAAAAAAACTTAAAGACATAAATTCAGAGAATAAAAGCATCATGAGGATTAGTTCACAGTAAAGCACTTTTGTATAAATGTTTTTTATGAACCAGTGCCTCTTTAAGTGATCTTAGTCTGCTCAGATAACTCGCTCCAAAGCAGGGGCTTCCTGACGGCCGTTACGTTTATTTGTGAACCCACTCAGAAGGGCCTCAGCCAGCGGTCAAGGTCACGAGCCGGAATGGAGATGTTCTGTTACGGAGCTCAGAGTCAGACCTGCTTAGAAAGTGAACAAAAGAACATTAGAAAAATGAGCAGGGAGCCAAGGTCATAGATCAAGGAGGAGTTGATGTGATGTCATCCGTCAGGACCGTCTGTTAGGGTCCTCACTGCTGTGTTTTGATCCAGTTGGAAGTGGTTCTGATAGAGGCATCTACTCTGTAGGGTTTTGTTCCAGGCACGTTAGGGTTAGGGTTAGGGTTAGGGTAACCAGGATTAGGGTAAGTTCTGATGATAGAAAGAATATAAGAAAATATCAGATAAGACTCTGAGAGGAAGACTCTCAGAGGAAGACTCTTAGAAGAAGGCTCTCAGAGGAAGACTCTCAGAGGACGACTCTCAGAGGAAGACTCTTAGAAGAAAACTCTCAGAAGAAGACTCTCAGACAATGAATCCTAGAGAAAGAGGAAGAGGAAGAGTCTTTGAAGAAGAGTCTCAGAGGAAGACTCTCAGAGGAAGACTCTCAGAGGAAGACTCTCAGAATAAGACTCTCAGAGGAAACTCTCAGGAGAAGACTGAAAACAAGACTCTCAGAGGAAGACTCAGAGGAAGAGTCCATGAGGAAGATGCACAGAGGAAAACTCTCAGAGGAAGAATCTCAGAGGAAAAAAGGTAAAAGAGGACATGCAGGAGGTGAAGCACGCCAAACACCAGTTCTGTTTTTCTAGCCATTAAACTCTATCTGGGCGTTCCTGTTGATTTTCCGGTCCCGCTCCTCTCTGAAGCCTGAGGCTTCTAGAAGCCTCCCTGTGATCTTCTCTCCTGTGGGTGGAGGCGTGGAGGTGTGGAGGTGTGGAGGCGGAGGGGTGGAGTCGGTTTCCTGCTTGATGGCGCTCAATGTTTGCTGAGGTGATCTTGTGTTTACGGTGATCAGCCGGGGCTTTGCTGCTTCCTCTCACCCGCCGCCATGGATGCTGCTCCGCCACATAGCCAGGTGTGTGCACGCGCTAGTCACAGAACTCGCCCTCGACCCGTGATGCTGGACCCGTGATGCTGGACCTGTCCCTTTCAGAACTTTGAACTAGTCCTGGTGGGTTTAATAATGCACTCCTCTGATGGACCCGGTCATTGCTCTCTGCAGGCAGGGAACCATTAATGGCGTGTGGAAATGTCACTGTGACTTTTGGAAGGTGTGATCCCACCTGTGGTTAGTTTTTATTGGCTCTGAGCGGCAGTGGAAGAGTGCCATGTTTGTTTATTGGATTTTGAGTTGTTGTTTATCAGCTTCAGATCAATCATGACTTGTAAACACGATAGATTACTGATTACTTGTAAGGCCTCTCTCCCTCCTACACCTCTGGATCTTGAGTGCCGTAAGCACCATCAGTACCTTGAGGTCCTCGGGCAGAGTTCTTCATCTGTTCCAGGGGTACTTCAATATAGACTAAACATACCATACAATGATAAATATTTTGGTCAACCATGTTTTTAAACAGTGAAAAAAAATGATTCATTCCATTATCCATAACCGCTTATCCTGTTCAGGGTCGCAGGGGCTGGAGCCTATCCCAGCTAACATAGGACAAGCGGCGGGGTTCACACTGGACCAGCTGTCAGTTCATCACAGGGCAGACTCGTCAGACGGATACGAATATTTCATGATGACATTTTTTTATTTGATGGAAAATGATCTGTTTTAATGACAGTAGTTCAAACTTTAAGTAAAGCGTGTTTTAGAAAACTATTTGACCCTTATTAGATTTTTTTCATTATTCTGTTTAGTAACGCCTCACGTGCTACAATACGCCCCCAAAACATTTGACTTATAGAATAGGACTTTTATGAAGCCGTGGTTAATGGCTCCTCCCCTACGGCTCCACCCTTGGCCCCTTACTGTTTAGCATATACGTGCTGCCACCGGCTCACATTATAAACGGGTTCAGTCACATTTTTAAAATAATAAATAGTGACTCAAAATGTGCCAAACTGTTCAGCGGGACATTAAAGGGTTAAATACTCACACAGACCTTAGTGCGCGGAAGACCAGTTTTGGACAAGTCAGTTGAATTATTCTGCCGCAAGGGGGAGCTTTTACTTCAAAACTGTTCAGGTCATAATTTCAATTCTTCAGCCGCTGGTCTGATATAGTCCAAATCTGCAGCATATGAATCTACTGTAGGAGATATATCTTGGATCAATCATATTTGACACTCATAGTTAATATTCAAACCACTAGGAGGAGCTCTTTCTGTAACAAACACTCTTTTTCTTTTTTAGAACGCCTCTAACTTGCATTTATCTTTTTGACTATATTTTTATATGTATTTTTTCTTTAAAAAAACCCCCAAAAAACAGTTTCTGGTCCAAAAAGTCCCAACAATTTGTCCAAAGTATTTTTTATCCTGCCTGGATGTCCGTTGGAGAACTTTATCATGACCTGTGGATGGTTGTTTCATGTATTTGTGTCCTTGATGGCCCTTATTTATTGAAATCGTATTGTTTTTAAAAAAAATTTTTTTTTATCTTTGGCACACTGAAGCGAACGTCTCTGCAACAAGTTGACCTTTTAGCTACAAATAATAAAGAAAGAAACGTATGTCCTATGAATAGACATGAGGAAATCCGTCTTGGGTATTTCTGAGCTCAGAAAAAACAGTTAACCGTATTTATCTTCATTATCGAGTCACTCTGGGATCTGACCTTAAGGTAGATTGCTGACTTCATAGAAAGAGTAAGTTTAAGTCAATACGGACTGTTTGAGATTATTAGTGAGTCAAATTTAATTTGAGGAGTTCAATCAGGGGGATTGTTTGTACAATCAGGGGATTTAGGGGCTTTTTGGGGATGTAAAGTGCATTATAAATTAAATGTATTATTATTATTATTATTATTATTATCTATAGCCCTTGCTGTGGGGGATGACAGCATAGGTCTAGTTTTAGAAAAATATTTATTTAAAAGTACATATATTTGTTCATTTTTGTATTTATTGTGCAAATTGTTGGGCTTATGCTAACATTATATTGTTTTTTTAATCCATTTATTCTATTTTTTTTTTTTATAAATTGCACTATTAATAGATATTGTTTTTATTATTATATTGGGAAAATAGACCAAACAGTATTTATTACTCATTTTACCCATTATGTAAACCTTTATATTAACCACAGCACGTTTCTAACATACAGCACTGCCTGGATGACATCATCTATTATTACACAAGACAATGATGCATGTTAGTTTTACTGTGATGAATCCTCGGACAAAGAAGTGAAATACTGCCTGTCAGTATTTTATTCAGACGGGACACCAAGTCAAGTGTGGTAAAAAGTTCTGAAGCGGTTCAACTTTATTAGAAACACCATTTCTCCACCTGAAAGTTCTGCTTCACACTCGATTCACAGATGTGAAGTCAATACCATCTGGGGTGCGGCGCTCCGTTGGAATCGCGGCGGGAACATTTGAGCACATATTAAGTCAGTCAGATCTGATAGCTGTGGAACCTGGTCAGCTCTTTCCCATTGATATAAATCTTCACAATTACCGTGACATTTTGCTCTGGTGAATCGGGTCTTTTGGGAATAGTGTTGTGTCAGCAGCAGAGTTGAGCATCCTGGGAGCCTCATTCCGCCGATAGCATTCAGAGGCATGGCGGCGCTTTGACACCCGCTGAATAGAATAAACAGCAATTTAGTTCAGCGTGCAGAACCAGATAGACACCGATTAGAGCAGAGGTTGATGGGTGCAGCCTGAGCAAACCAGGAAGAGCCGGAAAATACACCTTATCCCCCGCCTCATGCTTTCAGCTCCGACACCCACGACGAGGACCGTTACAAAGCCAAGCTGGAGGTTTTTAATGAAAATAAACTGGTTTCCATCAGAACCCCCGAAAACGCTGAGCTCCCAAAGCCATCGAACGTCTTTTCGGAACATGTTCATCCACAATCGTTAAAAGCACCTTCCCTCATGATGGGAAACGCTAAAAAGTCAAACATGCAGCAGAAACATGAGGAAGATGGAGTAAAATTTATTCAAAGTATTCAAGTATTCAAATCCCGGAACTTAACATCTAGATGTTCCTCCTTCAGCTGCAGTAACTTCAACCAAACCCCCCCGATAGCTGGAGGTCAGTCTCTGATAACACTGGGGAGGAATTTGGGCCCACTCTTCTCTCCAGAATTGTTTTAGTGCAGCCACATTGGAGCATTTTGAGCATGAACTGATCTTCTCAGGTCCCACCACAGAGTTGGACTTACTGACTGATGACCTGGATGAACAAGACCCTGTCTTCAAACAGTTCAACTCTCCATTCATAAGTCTAGAGACGCGTCTCCCAGAAGCTCTGAGGCTCATCAAGGTGAGTTATGGGTAAATTCAGACCAGCCTTAATGTTCTTTTGGGTCAGCAGTGGCTTTCTCCTCACCACTCTCCCATAATACCATTTTAGCCCAGTGTCTCTGGAATAGTGGAACCATGACCTCTGACCTTTATTGAGGTAAGAGAGGCAAGGAGATGTTCTCTGTGGCTCTTCTGTCACTTCCTTAATAAACCGTGGTTTTGGAGGAATTATGGATTGGTCCACTTCTGTGAAGTGGTCTTCCCCATGTGGATATAATGTCCCACTATGGATCTGTGGATCTTTGGAGTCCAAGAACTTAAGAAAACAGCTTTGGAACCCTTCCCAGGCTAATGGATTCTTGAATTTCTGTTGATTTTGACATAGTGTGCTACTGGTGAGACCTAAGACCAGCTTCCTGCTTCTGAAGTGATGATGTGGTTGAAGAGTGCTGGTTAGTGATCAGGACTGGATGTCTCTAGTCCAGGTGGAAACAGTTCTTCATGCAGTTTGGTAAGATTTAGGATTTAGTCCCTAAGGGGGTGGAGCTTTTTTCACACACACCAAGATGGTCTCAGAGAACCTTTTTGGATGATTAAATAAAATAATACTGGGAATCAAACTTTTCCAAAGAGGACAATAAACTTCCTTCTTCTTCTCTAAACGAAAATTCAGCATCAACTCATGAGGAAGACTCTTTATATCAAGAGAACTCATGAAGATTTAGAATCATATAAAGTGATTTTCTCCCATGAAACTCTTCTTAGTAGCTGATGTTCTCCTCTCCTGCTGTATCTCCTTGCTTCTTCACGCTCAATGAGTCAGGAGTAGCGGCCCGTTCTCATTCTAACCGGTTTTTGTAGACGTTCCAGGTTATTGATGTCGGATCTGAGCCACTGAATGAAAAAGTTCTCCTTTTTCAGTCGCGTCTTGTAGTGAGGGCGGCGGAGACACGGTCTCCTTGGATGAGCCGCCAAAGATCTTCTCAGCTCAGGACGTTCCTGCTGCGTTCCTCCTTTACAACAACACTCAACAATTAGAGCCGTCTTCACAAACACGTCTCAGTAGCAGCTCTTCCAGCATTTAGTCCTTCATGCGCGTTTTAATGAGGCGATGACTGCAGCCAGGGCGCCCACATTTGATGCGACGGCGGCGTTCTGCCTTTGATTACTGTTAGGTTTCTGCTTCAGACTCCAGGCGCCTTCCTTCAAATGACATCAAAGAATCAAACAAGAATGTTTACGCCTGATTTTCTGCCTTTCCTGGTAAACAAGGTGGGTCATCACAGGATGGAAGAACCTTCTGTCTGAGATCATTAAAGGCTGATCCATCCATCCATCTACCTATTAATCCATCCATTCATCCATCCATCTATTCATCCATCTATTCATCCATCCATCCATTCATCTATCTATTCATCCATCCATTTACCTATTCATCAATCAATTCATCCATCCTTCCATCCATCCATCCATCCATCTACCTATTCATCCATCTATTCATCCATCCATCCATCCATCTACCTATTCATCCATATATTCATCTCTAATCCATCCATCTATTCCTCCATCCATCTATTCCTCCATCCATCTATTCATCGATCCATCTATTCCTCCATCAATCTATTCCTCCATCCATCTATTCCTCCATCCATCGATTCATCTATTCTTCCATCCAACTGTTCCTCCATCCATCTATTCATCCATCCATCTATTCCTCCATCCATCCAACTGTTCCTCCATCCATCCATCCATCATTCTACCTATTCATCCATCCATCCATCTACCTATTCATCCATCCATCCATCTACCTATTAATCCATCCATTCATCTATCATCCATCTATTCATCCATCCATCCCTCCATCTACCTATTCATCGATCCATCGATCTATTCGTCCATCATCTATTCCTCCATCCAGCGATCCATCTATTCAGCCATCCATCTATTCATCCATCCATCTATTCCTCCAGCCATCTACCTATTCATCCATCCATTCATCTATTCATCCATCCATCTATTCATCCATCCATCCATCCATCCATCCATCCATCTACCTATTCATCCATACATTCATCTGTTCATCCATCCATCATCTATTCATCATCCATCTACCTACTCATCCATCCATCCATCTATTAATCCATCCATAAGTCCATCCATCCCTCCATCCATCCATTTATCTTCTCATCGATGTAGTCATCTATCCATCAACCTATTCATCCATCCATCCATCTATTCATCTATTCATTGATTCATCTATTCATCCATCCATCTATTCATCCATCCATTTATCTATTCGTCATCCATCCATCCATCTACCAATTCATCCATCTCTCCATCCATCCATCCATCCATCAATCCATCCATTCATCCATCTGTTCATCGATCCATCCAACCACCCATCCATCTATCTACTCATCCATCCATCTATTCATCCATCTATCGTTCCATCCATCCATCCATCGATCCAACTACCTATTTATCGATCTACCTAGTCATTTCTCCATTCATCTACCTATTCATCCATCCATAGATCCATCCATCCATCCATTCATCTATTCATAATCCATCCATCCATCCATCCATAGATCCATCCATCATCTACCTATTCATCCATCCATTCATCAATCCATCCATCCATCAAATCAACTACCTATCGGCCATCAACCTATTCATCTATCTATTCATCCATCCATCTACCTATTCATCCATCCATCCATTTATTCATCCATCCATTCATCAATCCATCCATCCATTTAATCATCTACCTATTGGCCATCAACCTATTCATCTATCTATTCATCCATCCATCTACCTATTCATCCATCCAACTATCTACCTATTCATCCATCGGCCTATTAATCCATCCATCCATCTACCATTCATCCAACCATCCATCCATCCATCATCCATCCATCCATCCATCCATAAATCCATCCATCCATGTATTCATTCTTTCATCCATCCATCCATCTACCTATTCGTCAATCTACCTACTCATCCATCAATCCATCCATCTACCCATTCATTCAACTACCCATCCATCCATTTACCTATTAATCCATCCATTCATCCATCCATCCATCTATTCATCCATCCATCCCTCCATCTACCTATTCATCGATCCATCCATCTATTCATCCATCATCTATTCTTCCTTACAGTGATCCATCTATTCAGCCATCCATCTATTCATCCATTCATTCATCCATCCATCCATCCATCCATCCATCCATCCATCCATCCATCGCTCCTTCCAACCATCCATCCATCCAACCATCTACCTATTCATCCATCTATTCATCTATTAATCCATCCAACCATCTACCTATTCATCCATCTATTAATCTATTAATCCATATATCTACCTTTTCATCCATCTACCTATTCATCCATCCATCTATCTACCTATTAATCCATCCATCTACCTATTAATCCATCCATCTACCTATTCATCCATCCATCTATTCCTCCATCCATCCTTCTACCCATTCATCCATACATTCATCTATTCATCCCTCAATAATCTATTCATCCATCCATCCATCAATCTATTCATCCATCCATCATCCATCCATCTATTCATACATTCATCCATCCATCTATTCATCCATCCACCAATTCATCCATCCATCCATCCATCTATCCATTCATCAATCTATCCAACCATCCATCAATATACCTACTCATCCATCCATCCACCCATCTATTCATACATCCATCCATCCATCTACCATTCATCCAACCATCCATCCATCCATTCATCAATCCATCCAATCATCCATCAATCTTCCTATTCATCCATCCATCTATTCATCCATTCATCCATCATCCATCCATCCATCCAACTACCTATTCATCCATCTACCCACTCATCCATCCATTCATCTACCTATTCATCCATCTACAGATCCATCCATCCATCCATCCATCAATCCATCCATCTACCTACTCATCCATCTATCCATCCATCTACCATTCATCCAACCATCCACCATCCATCCATTCATCTATTCATCCATGGATGGATGAATGGATGAATGGATCCAAATGGACTTTTGGAGAGTCACTGAGACTGCAAACAGACTGATTGGAGTTTTGCTCCGTCTCTGCATCTGAAGGATTGCTGAAGAATTAAACGTGGATTAGAGCTCCTCACGTCTTCCCAGCATTTTTACACTCATTTCCCAGATCTTACCTTGAAAGTAAAGCTACTAGCTGAGGGACTTTTTCAATTTCTTGCTTGATGGGACGCCTGTGTTTACGCACATAATTGGGATCTTTCATCCAGTTTATAATAAGATTGAAGATGAGCTCCGAGTCTGAAGAGAGGAAATATTGAGATGCGAAAATTCCTCTTTCCCGCTTTGCAATTCTGTCAAATCATCCATAAATGGAAAAGACGCAGTGAGAGAGAAAACACTCCAAGTCTCTGGCTGCTTTGAAAATAATTATAAGACAACAAAAAAAGCACTTTTAGTAGAAGATGGAAGTAGATGCTCTGAAGATCTTGACTCATCATGGCTGAGGTTTGTTGTTGTGCATCAGAGCTCTCTGGGAGAAAGTCAAGTCGTGGAGACAAGTTTCTGATATCCCAGCAGGTGAGCCGCCGGGGCGAACAATAGAGCCAGACACAGGTCGGGGCCAAATTGTAATTATCCCCGCCCCCTGAAGAACCAGAGCGGTTGACTCCTGGTGATGGACATCACAGGTAATGTTGATGATTAGCAGCAGGGCTCAGACGCTTTGTTTGGCAGAGAGAGGGAGAAAGTTCTGTTCAGCAGAAGATAGGATTCATTCTGATTCTGTGGACTCAGTACCCCACTCAGTGCTGGAGACCTCCGCAAGCACAGTCCGGAACCCAATCAAAACAGGTCCAGTTAGTCTGTTAGGAACCAATTGGCCATAACGTTATAACCCCGGAGAGGTGAGATCAGAGTTACCATGGTTACCTGTCAGTGGTTGGGATCATTTATCTGGTTACCATGGTTACCTGTCAGTGGGTGGGACATATTACCGGGTTGCACCGTCACCAACATAATTATAAATACTATAAACAACACTATAGAATCCATACACGTAAACACTACAAACATCACTATAAACACCATTAACCATATAAACGTCCCTATAAGCACTATAAACACTATAAACAATGTAAACATCACCATAAAAACAATTAAAGCTGTAAACACTGTAAACACCATAAATGCTGTAAACACTATAAACATCACTGTAAACACCATAAACCATATAAACATCACTATAAGCACTATAAGCCATTTAAACAATGTAAACATCACCATAAAGACTATTAAATTTGTAAACACTATAAACACCATAAATTCTGTAAACACTATTAATATCACTGTAAACGCCATAAACCATATAAACTTCCCTACAAGCACTATAAACACTATAAACAATGTAAACATCACCCTAAACACTATTAAAGCTGTAAACGCTATAAACATTGCTACAAACACTGTAAATATGACTATAGACACTGTGTACACTAATCACTATAAACAATGTACACATCACCATAAACACTAAAAACTATAACCATCGTTATAAATACTGTAAATGCTGTAGACACTATGAACAACGATAAAAACACTGCAAACATGACTATAAACACTATAAAAACAAAACACTATAAACAATGTACACATCACCATAAACACCTAACACTATAAACATCATTATAAACACTGTAATTGCTTTAGACACTATAAACAGCACTGTAAACACTGCAAACATGACTATAAACACTATAAAAACAAAACACTATAAACAATGCATACATCACCCTGAACACGTTCATTATAAAGAAAAGCGTTCGAACTACATAAGTGGCTACTATTTTGCGTCCGTATTGACGTCTTTGACATATGTGTTCTGTGGTGCCTGTCAGTCACGGGCCGTGATCCGTTCATACCGGAGTCTGATGACACATTTTAAGAGATGCTACACGAAAACAATCCATCCAAGCAAAAAAAAATCAGTTTTTGCGTATTAAGACTGCCGGTGTGAACACATCTTGTTCTCTGCTTGGTCTACTGGAGGTTCACGAAACTGGTTCTCAGAGCGGAGGACATTGAATGGATCCGACAGACTGCTGATCTTCTTCTCACTTTCACAACAGTCTGAAGAAGATAAGTGAACCTGGATTTTATCTCTACTGACAGATTTACATACCTGAATGACTCACCTGATCGGGCCTCTAGGATGGATGATGGAACAGGTGCTCAGATAGAGTTCCGGAGTTGGACTCAGGATCTTCTTGCTATTGTTTTTACCATGAAGTTTAAAGTAGTTGATGTTTTACGGTCGATATAGAAGAGGGCTCTCAGGGACCCCTGGTGCTCAGGTGCATCCAGACATGAAACATTCTGAGCTATTTGTACATTTTATTAGAATCATGACAAAAATATTAATAATTTACTGCTATAACTATAATTAATGAACTCTGTTGTTGTTTAGCTGATTTTCTGGGCTCATGGTTTGTTCGGAGTCATTTTCGCAGTCAGTGATAAATAATTAGTTAGAGATGTTTTGGTCTTTGTTGATGTAATATTCTCCACGTTCAGTGATATTATTAATAACCAGTGAAATATTGAATTCTGTTTGAGGAAAGCATCATCAGTTAATCATGTTAGAAGAAAAACATCTGAGGTAACATCTATGAATACCTGAATGAGTTTCCCAGACAGCGACATCGATAAACGTCAGAATGATCTTTGAAATAAACAAAATAAGTTAAAAACACGTGCCTAATAAAAGAATTTTGTCCAAAAAAATGAAAAAATCCTGACATTTTTGTCCACGAAATGAAATGCTGCATTTAATATTTAAATATTGTTTACGCGTTCATGAATTAATCTCTGGTTCATTTTCTAGATGTGATGTTTTATTGGAAACAACAGAATGATTCATCTCGGAATCTGACACCCTTTGTTTTACACAGAATAAAAGCTGAACATGTTTTCATATTTCCTTCCTTCACCTGCTTGAAACCACGTGAGACCACCATTTCCTCACCCACCCCATTATTAATTAACTTAATGACTATCAGTGGGTTCGTTAATGATTCATTCACGGCACAGATGGATTCGTTGTAGACGCAGCTTCAGATGCACAGATTGAAATGAACGATTAACCACAGCATGGAAACCGTTTTTATTAAATATATCACAATCAATATAGCCGACGACGTTATATTGGTAGCAGGATTCTGGAGGTGGGGCTGTCGTTGGTGAACCCAGCCCCTGATTAATGTCAGCTGGGATAGGCCCCAAGGAGGTTACATTTTCACTCCTGTGTGTGTGTCTGTTTGTATGTTTGTGTTTATTTGTGAACAGGATTACGAAATAACTACAGCACAAATTTTGCTGCCTTTGATTCCTTGGATGTTTCTTTGGGGGTGGAGCTCAGTTTCCAGAGTTCCTTTGATTTTCCATTGGGGGTGGAGCTGCTGGTCCAGAAGGCTGGACAGAGACACTGAAGTGGAAGGCGCAGGAGACGAGCAGCTAAAAAGTATTTTAGAGAGTGCTTTTTATAGTTTCTTGTGTTTTTGTGTTTACCCCGGACTAAACTGTACCCGATCTCCACTTCTAGCCGCATCCGAAACCCTCTTGATAGCTGGAGTCTCTGACATCACTGTGCTGGAACTTTGGCCGAATCTTCTTTACAGAACTGCTTTATTGTGGCCACATTGGAGGGTTTTTGAGCATTAACGGATCGTATCAGGTACTTCCACAGAATCTCAGTGCGGTTCAGGTCCAGACTTTGAATAGGAAACATTCAAAGATGACTCACAGACTAATGACCTGACATTCTCTTTCAGTAGATTTCCTGCTTCTTTCAATGACGGCAAGTCGTAGTGGTAACAGTATGCTCACCTGTTAGCTAATAAGCGTTTACCTGTGGCGTCTCATTACAGTTCAGAAGGTATCATTCATCTCCATCCTCCGCTCTTACTGAACGTTTAAACGCTCTTATTATTATGATCTTATTGTAAGTATAGCTTCCAGTGAGTGAAGATAAATCTTCTCCGACCTCACACATCTTGATGATTTCTTCCCCAGGAGTAAACATTGACCGGACGGGGAAATGTAGGTATCTCCGAGGAAAATATGATATAGATTGTGACCATAAACAGAGATCAGCCACAGCGTGGAAAAAAAGACCCTTCTTGAATACGCCGTTGATGTTTAACCTGAACCGGACAGCGCCAGGAGGCGGGGTCAGACAGCTTTTATAGTTTTGATAAGTTACTCCACTTCCACATCAAAGTCCACGACGCAGCTTTGTCACTCCCATCATTAACATTGCCTGATAGCATTTTCTAAAAAGTTAGATTGTCCTGGAAAAACCAATAATTTCCTTTCACTGTTTTATGATCTCATCCTTTATGGGGAAGAGCACCTGGAAGTCACGCTTTCTTTTCAATATGAATACATTTTCAGGGAATTCTATTCTTTGAGCTACTGCTAACTACTAGCTGCTAACATTTTCTGGCTGCTAACGACTTGTAACTGCTTCTAACCTTCTTGTAGCTGCTGCTACTAGATGTTTCTTTCTTGTAGCTGCTGCTACTAGGTATGAACTTCTTGTGGCTGCTGTTACTAAGTGCTACCTTCTTGTAGCTGCTGCTACTAGCTGCTAACATTTTCTGGCTGCTAACGACTTGTAACTGCCTCTAACCTTCTTGTGACGGCTGCTACTAGATGCTTCTTTCTTGTAGCTGCTGCTACTAGATGCGAACTTCTTTTTGGCTGCTATTACTAAGTGCTACCTTCTTGTAGCTGCTGCTTCTAGCTGCTACCTTCTTGTAGCTGCTGCTAGTTCTTACCTTCTTGTCTACACAGCTTCTAAGTGATACCTTTTTGTAGTCGCTGTTACTAAGTGCAAACTTAATTTGGCTGCTGCTGCTAGGTGCTACCATCTTTTGGCTGCTGCTACTAGGTTCTACCTTCTTGTAGCTGTTTCTACTAAGTGCCCCCTTCTTGTACAGAAGGTGAACGAAAACCCCCTCTGTGATCGTCACAGCTGCAGGTCACCAATTAAAATTTCACATCTTCTGTTTTTCGGATCTGATCTTTGTTAAACAAAAAGCCTTGAAGCGACAGAGCCGCAGACATGAACGAGGATCAAATGATGTGTGGCAACATCCGCTGTGCTCTCAGCAGCACACCTGAACCTGCTGGTAAGCTGTGAGTTCACCTGAACCTGCTGGTAAACTGTGAGTTTAGCATTCAAGCTATTTGGCGATAATCAGCTATTCTGAGATCAGTTACAGCAGAATCCAGAGAATCGGCTGGATCCGTCGCAAACCTGCTGTGATTCATTCAGAAAAAGCCCCCGTCACCAGATAATAGAGGCTCGAGTCAACACAGGAGATGTTACAACATGCGGTAATTAGATTAGGTCGAGCTCGCTATCACCAACTGTAATCTCAATCCCCTGCAGACGAAACATCCGGATCAGCTGAGGAAAGTAAACAACTTTCAGCTGAACACTGCTGGGAACAAAAGGAGCAGAAATAAAGGAGAGAATCAACATCCAACCCTCCGGGGTTCAGGAAAGTAGAACGAGGAGGGACTGAGCAGGCGGGGTGAACCACGGGGACGAGGAAGTGACGACCGTGGATAGCCTCTAGGGGGCGCTAAGGCAGTCCGCCTGAAAGGCAGATATTTTCATCAATAATTTTTTTTTTTTAAATAAAGGTATCACTTCTTCACATTTAAAAAAATGATCTACTTTAAAAGCAGAACTCACATCTTTTACTGGAGCCAGTTAGCCATAATATTATAACCACCTGTCTATATGCACAGGTCCACATTTTCCACTAAAAAAAGCTCATCCCGTCAAGGTCATTTTATGACCAACCACTGCATATTTCTCTAAATTATTTTATTAACAGTACATGTCCTCCAGTCATGTATTAGACACTCATTTAACTCAATCTTTCTGTTTAAATTCATTTTATGTTTATAGTTAATTTTTCAAAAAATGTTACAATTGGTCTTTTATCAACAAAACTAAATATAAATACTGCCATTTACACCCCCCCACCCCCCAAAAGGGTGTTATTTACACTTTAGTATGATAGAATCCTGCTTTAGGACTCATCACTCATCCGTCATTTGGGTTTTGATGTTTCACCTCTGAATGATCGGTGTGGCACGTTTGAATCTGTTAACATCTTGTCCAGCTTTACTGAAATCAGCCGCTGACAGAAAAAGGTCATTGATACTCTGACAATCATACATAACTTAAACTTGTGTAGGAAGTGGCAGAGCTGAAGATGTTCAGATGTTCTTCGGTAGTGATGAAGATTGACAGAATTGGAATGGAGCAGATCAGAGGGACAGCCCAGATTGGATGTCTGGGAGACAAAGTCAGAGATGGTTTGGACATGTGAGGAGGAGTGATAGTGGATCTATTGGTAGAAGGATGCTGGAGATGGAGCTGCCATGCAGAAGAAAAGGGAAAAGACCAAAGAGGAGATTTCTGGATATGGTAGGAGAGGACATGCAGTTGGTTGGTGTGACAGAAGAAGACGCAGAACACACAAGAAGATGGAAACAGACGATCCACTGTTGAGATAAAGGAAGAGCCCAATAGAAGATAATTTTTCATTCACAGTACTTACTGTAGTCAGGAGAAAGTCTTGATTGAGCTTCAGAACAAACCAATAATATCAAACACTAGAATAGAAAAAAAATCTGGAGCTTTAGTTTTGAGTTTGAAGGCTGTGTTTTGACTCAACGGATGTCAGAATCCACCTCATCTTGTGACACATGATGTCCCGCCCTCGTCATCTAACCCTGGTTCATGATATTCCTTTTAATTTCTCCTAAATTCTCAACCCACACACGCACACACACACACACACACAAACACACACACACACACACATGCGCCCACACACACACTCACACACACACACACGAACACACACATACACACACACACATACACACACACGCACACAAACACACCCCTTACACACAAACACAAAAACACACACACACGCACACAAACAAATACACACACACACGCACAAACACAAATACACGCACACAAATACACACACACATGCACACACACGCACACACCAATACACACGCACACACACACAAACACACACACACACACACTCACACACACACACGCACACACACAAATACACAGACAAATAAGTGAGGAACCATCATTATTTTTCTGAAAAGGTACAGTCGGACAAAGTAGACACATTCATCACTTATTAATTATCTTGGAGGTATTTTGGAGGCTATAGACTATTCATGTGGACTTTAATCTTCTAATTTCAATTCTAAAGAAGATCTCCAAATTATTATTTGAATGCAATTATTCTTCTGCACAGGAGAAGCTCCAGAGAAGACAGGACTTGTGGTGTATTCTAATTATCTGGAGATGAATGATTATCCTGGCGACTGTAGATGTTCTCTCGTCTGTCTGTTCAACCTGCGGCCAGAGTTTAGCAGCGGCAGGAGAACCTCACCTCCTGTTCTTGTAGCTGTTTCTACTAAGTGCCCCCTTTTTGTGGCTGCAGGAGGTGTGATACTCGTGTCAAATAAAGTTTGTTAAACTTTTCAAGTAAAGTTGCGGGCTGGTTGTCCACCTGAAGGTTTAACTTCCAGTCTATATAGCCCTTTGTGTGGAAGTTAGAATACTAGAAGGTTTACTGTGTCTCCAAGAACAGTCTCAGGAGTGTGGAGGAGATACCAGGAGACGGGCCGTTAAATCAGGAGAGCTGGACAGTTCCATAGAAGGACAAGAACCCAGCAGCACGACCGGTATCTACTTCTCAGTGTGAGGAGGAACAGGATGAGCACGGCCAGATCCCTACAAGAACCTCCAGCAGTTACTGCTGTGATGTTTCTGACCAAACTGTCAGAACCAGACTCCATGAGGGCCCAACGTCTTCTAGTTGACAGGAGCTCACAGCTTAGCACCGTGTAGCAGGACTGGTGTTCACCAGAGAACAGCAGAATTGGCAGATCCTCCATGGGTGCCTCGCTCTCCTCACAGATGAGAGCAGACTCTCACTGAGATCATGTGACAGACCGGAAAGAGTCTGGAGATGCCGTGGTGAAGGTTTTGCTGCCTGAAACATCATCCAGCAGGACCGGTTTGTTGGTTGGTCAGTGGAGGTCTGGGGAGGCAGATCCTTGCAGGTGTTGGTGGAGGTCAAAGGGTAAACACCCAATGACACACATCATAAGTTGTGACCAAACTTTGTTCTCAACAATTGACAAAATAACCCCTGAATATTTTTTTGATGGAGATCTGATGTAGGAACTTCATCAAATGATGAGGTCACAGACCCGGACTCGACGGCAGCCATAGATGGCGGAGATGGGGAGGGGTGCCATGAGGGGAACTCTGTTGTTTGCAGTTTGAAAATTCATCACTAGTTGTTGATAAATTTTACCGACTGCACCTTTAAAATCCTGTCATAGAAAGAGTTAAAAAGATGTTTTTTGCAGCGCTTCAAATTCAACTCCACGGTTCCCTGCTGCTCGCCGTCGTCACTGCTGTGACCCTCTGGTTGCGTCGACACGGACCTCAGTGCAGAACCGAGCCGAAGCCGAGGCCTGAGACCTGTTTCCACAGAATGATGGGGTGTATGGCCTCGGCGTCCGGAGAATCACTGCTCTTAAGGCAGATGATTCCTCAGAGCGAGCAGAGACGGAGTGAGAACATGTGAGGAAGTTCATGCTTCCGATTTATCAGCACATTTAATCAAATGGAACTAAAGTGATTAAACTACATTTCATGGAAAGAGATAGAGTAATTCGCTTTCTAACGTTTCCTCATTGAATCAGCCGATATATAATTTTAATCAACTCATATGTATTCTCTCTCCTAAACGCGCTCATTCAGACATAATAGCAGCCATTAGAGCTGTGTAATTACTCCCTGATATAATTACAGCTTGATTAGAAGACTTTACAGATATTTATTGGAGCTCTTATCTTCTCCATTTTAGCTGTCTGACGCCAAGATGGTGCGACGCCTACCACAGGACGCAAGTTCCTCATCTGGAAAACTCAGAATCCTGACATCTAGATGTTCCACCAAACCCTCCTGATAGATGGAGGTCAGTCTCTGACTTCACTGTGGGGGAATTTTGGCCAACGCTTCTTTAGTGCACTAACATTAGAGGGTTTGTGAGCATGAAGTCATCTTCTCAGGTCCCGTCACAGCATCTTGGTGGGCTTCAGGTCCAGACTCTGACTAGGAAACATTCAGTGGTGGACTGGTGACCCGACATTCTCCGTCTATACTTCAGTACTTCAGTACCTCTTCCCGTCTTTTCCTTTCTTCCTCTCCCCTTTTTTCCTCACTCCCTTTCATACTTAATTCTCTACTTCTATCTCTCCTTCCTACCTTTCCTTTCTACATACTACCTGGAAAAAAATCCATCCTGCCTTTTCCCCCCTCCTCTGTTTAATTTCTGTCTTTCTCCTTTTTCCTTTCTTCTCAATCTCCTTCCGTCTTCATAATTCCTTGCCTCTGTTCCCTCTTGTCTTCCCCATTTTTCTTCCTTTGACACTTCCTTGTGCCTTTCCAATTCCACTCCGCTTCCATTTGTTCCTTCCTTCCTAATTTCTGTCATTCCTCCCTTTATTGTTTCTTCCACATCTCATTCCCTCCTTTCTTTCCTTCCTTCAGCTCTTTTTCCCGTTTATAGCTGCTGACCCATCCAGTGGTGGACTCGCGGATGACCTGACATTCTCTTTTGGTAGAATTCATGTTTCCCTCAGTGATGGTGAGTCGTCCTGATCCTGAAGCAGCAGATCATCTCGACAACATTCCACTGCCACCTCCATGTTTGACTGTAAGTCTGATGTTCTTCTAGTGGAATGTTGTGTTTGGTTTCCACCAAATGGAACAGGACCGCTGTCTTCAAACAGTTCAACTCTCCACTCACAAGTCCAGATACGATTCTCCCTGAATCTGAGGGTCATCAAGGTGTGTTGTGGGTAAATTAAGACCAGCATTAATGTTCTTCTGGGTCAGCAACGGCTTCTCCTCACCACTCTCCGAGGATGCCATTTCAGCCCAGTGTCTTTGGAATAGTGGAGCCATGACCTCTGAGCTTTATGAGGTGAGAGAGGCCTGCAGCACCAAGGATTATCACTTCTGAGGAGCACTTCTGAATGAACATTCATCGTGCTCCTGGATGAACATTGGAAGGTGGTCCACATATGTGAAGGTTCTCTATTGTTCCAAGTGTTCTCCATGTGTATATAATGTGTCTCACTGTGGCTCTGTGGAGTCCCAGAACCTCAGAAACAGCTTTGGAACCCTTCTCAATCACAGTTTCTCCTGGAATTCCTGTCGATTTGGGCACAGTGTGCTACTGGTGAGACCTAAGAGCCAACTTCTTGCTTCTGAAGATGGTCCATTTTCTATAGTATAATCTGGCACGGAATGTTTTTTACTTTGGGTTTGTCCTGTCAGCTTGCTGTCAGGCCTTTGGGTTCTAGAGATGGTTCTCTAAGGGGGTACAAATCCTCCATCAGGCAAAACACTATAAAAAGTTCTGCTCATTGAACTCAGGGCAGGTTGGTCTTTCTTCTCATTTCAGGAGAGCCGGCTTAACACTGATTGTCTGAATTGGACCCTGAATGATAATAAAACTCTTTTTAGTACAGGTGTGAATATTTTTAGACACCTGCACGCTGGTCAAACCTTCTCCCTCTCACACCACGGACCCTCCTCAGGTCTCCACAGGCCGATTCCAGCCTCCCTTCCGTCCATTAGCTTGTCAGAAACTTTGGATTGAGATTGACTTATCTAGAGCCCCGCAGCCGATACATCTGAAATATTCTCCTGAGAGCTCATTTCCTGCCGTCTCCCTGCTGCTCCTCATGAGGAGTTATCTCCTGTGTGAGGAGAGCTGAGCCGTGGAGACAAAGTTCTTTAAACAACACAAATCAGAGTCTTTCATGCACTTCAGAAATATTAAAGGAAGGTTGTTTGGCTGAGATGAAAAGATCAGAGAGAGAATAATATACATCAGATGTAGATCTGAATCATTTAACACTTTGAATATGTCGAATATTTACTTTGAAAAATGAAGGTGCTGCTGACGTTTATTTACACACTAATTTATTTTTCTTTCATCCAGCCCTTTTCTTTCTCTTAACCGCAGGCGGGTCCCGGTGAGGCGACTGGGTATTAAAATAGAATGGAATGTAGATATATATATAAACATATGTGTTTCATATATATATATATAGATAGATAGATATATGTTAACAGTATATATGTGTTTCATATATATATATATACGTACATATGTACATATATATATTTATATATACAGATATTTACATACAGATATACAATTATATATATATACTGTATATGCATTTATGTATACATATATATATATATATATATATATTTATATATAGCCAAACAACTTTCCTACTTATATCTCTTTGTTTCTGGATCTGATTTAGAATCCAGCCCTCAATGGTTCTGGTTTCTATTAACCGTTCTGACCAAACGTTGTTCTCAACAATTGACAAAACAACACCTGAGTATTTTGTTCTTGGAGATCTGATGTGGGCGGTGTAAATCCTAAAGGATTCTTTAAAATCCTGTCATAGAAGCAGAGTTAAAACCGTCTCTTCTGCAGCGCTTTAGTTCCCATGAAGTGGATTTTATGATGGATTTTGTTGATTCTTTTAAGGCCTATTTATGAAAAAAAAAAAATCTATTTTTGACGTATCACATATCTTAAAATGTCTATTCTATTCGTCCATTAATAGTACATTTTATATTCCAAATATTAATTATAAAGCATTGCAATGGTGTAATTAGCCAATATTGCCAAAGGATCAAATTTTGCCGTCACATCCCATAATCACACAGGGCCTCTTTAATAACCCACAGCCTCCGGTGCATCAGGATATCAGTTGAAATCCAGAGAGAATTTAATTAATTAAATGGGTTCAGTAATTAGAAAGTATCCTAAATAAAGCAATAGAATGTATTCTGATCAGCACTCCCTCCGGTTCTGATGAGGGTTCGGTTCTTTGAGTGATTTCCAGTTTTGAGTTTTGAGTTTTGAGTTTTGAGTTTGGCGCGTGATGGCGCCCGCTGTAACTAAAAAATGCACCTTTGGCATTTGGAAGTGTTTTATTTGAATTGCTTTAAATATATTTTCCAGTATGAAAGACATTTTTAAAGCCTTCACCGTCAGTGGCTGTTTCCTCTCTGGGGTCCAGTTGGAGAAGATTCTGGTCACTGATTGGACGCTGGGATTGAAGGCATCCACATCTCTACTGCTCTTCTCCTGCTCCATCTTTCTATCTCCCTTTCTTCACAGAGGTCACCCCCATGTATGTCCGTCGTCTGGAGGTCACCGTTGACAGCCGATTCAGAGTCTCCGCTCATCACGCAGGAAGCTGCTGGCCTCCAGGAACGACCAACCGCCTCCTGCTTCACCATTTTCTCTGCCCTCACGCCAACAAACCAGATTCTTCACGTCAGCTGGAACGCCGCTCCAGCTCATAAGTAGCTGTTTGACTTTCACAAGTCCCTCGTCCTGCGCGCTCGCTCTGTCCCAGACAAGGTCGGCGTCTCCCAAATTCTTAATTATATGCCAGTTAGAAGAATCCACTTGTGCTGATTGGTCAGGGCTTTTAGAGAAGTCAGGTTGCAGGTCTAAAGTTCTGTACACACGGCTTAAAACTCCCTCAGGAGGGAGCCGTCAGAATAATGATGTCCAATGTTACCTCCTCTACACACACTCACACACACGCACGCACACACACACACACGTACACACAAGCACAAACACTCACTCACATACACACACAAACACTCACACACGTACACACACACACGTACACACAAGCACAAACACTCACTCACATACACACGCAAACACTCACACACGTACACACACGCACAAACACACACACTCACTCACATGCACACACGCAAAAACTCACTCACGTAGACACACACGCACAAACACGCAAACACACACGCACACACACACACGCATTCACAAACACACAAAATGCATGCACACAAGCACACTCTCAAAAACAACACACATACACACATTCACAATCAGATACACACACTCACACACTCACTCCTAGACACACACAGAGACTCACAAACTCATTCGCACACACACACACTCTCACATGAACACTCAAACCCACACATTCGCACACACGCACAAACACACACACATAGACACACACTCACACAAACATACTCACACACATGCACACACACACGCACTCATACACACACACACACACACACTCACACAAACATACTCACACACTCACACAGACACGCACAACCAAACACGCTCACACACACACACACGCACACACACGCACACACACACTCACACACATGCATACACACATGCATACACACACGCACCCACTCACACAAACATACTCATACACTCACACAGACACGCACAACCAAACACGCTCACACACACACACACACACACATACACACACACACACACACATACTTGTTTTTCCAATTTGAGGGGCCCAGCTTATGCTTGTATCTTTGTGGGATCCACCCCTTCCAGTGGTTCTACATCTTTGGAAAAAATCAGGCAGCATAAAAAAAAATTCCTATTCACAAATATCACTTTACTTTCATAGAATTCAAAACTTTTTGTCTTTACGCCAGTTTTATCATTACTTGTGGGGCTCAGTTTCTAGCAATCAGTTCCTATGAGGTCCATTTTCACAAAACACACACACTTACACACATATATCTTGTTTTAATATCATACACGGGATGAAGTTACCATCCAGAGACACCAATGTTTTACATTAATTGTAGTTTATTAACAATAATTAATTAATAATTAATTAATAACTTTTTTTTAATCCTCTTACTAGTTGTTTTCAGGAACTGGCTACCCCGGTCACGAAAGTGGTTGGCCTCAACAGAAAATAAACAAAACATGAACAAATAAACAGGGCAGAAACAATGAACTCGACAGTGCCCTTTTCTTTTTTCTAACTGGTCCTACTTTTCAGTATTTTAGTCCTGCTGGTCTAATTTTCGTCTCATTGCACAGATTCGATTTTTCACAAAGTATTTAACTCCTTTCCAGTCTCGGTTTGCAAGAGCTTCTGGTTCTGCAGAAATACAGTGCTCACAGTCCATTTTCCCTGGAACTTGGTGCCTGACAATGAACTTTTTTAGATGCTTTTCAACTGCAGCAATTTCGTCTGGTGTCCAGCTTCTCTTCAAAGCAGTTATTGTTCCTAAATAGGCGTGAAAAAAACAAAATATATATGTTTATAAGTTTGTTCATATGTTGCCACATAAGTCTCTCTAACAATTACTGAGAAATATAGCTGTCAGGAGAGCTGTTGGGACCATGTTTAGTCCACACTACTGTATACTTATATACCTTTTAAATGTGTCAGATTAAACAAATACATACATATGTTTGTATATGTAATGATATGGACAAAAGAAGCTCCCACAATTCAGAAAGCCATATATAACAGCACCATGCACACCTAAAGAAATAAGAATTGTGAAATCCATTAATCAAAAACTAAAATAGCACTTTACAACTAGTGAATTGCAATTCTAAGAGCAAACAGAAAAAACAGGCACCATATACTTCTAATTAGAGGTTAACATTAGAGCAACCATATTAATTACACATGAGAACAGGCAGATGAGGAAAATATAAAATGACTGTTGTCCAATAGCTTCTATTTAGCCTTGATTTAAATTTGATAGTCAGTTGTTAAGTTTCTAACCATTTTCATCGAACACTGAAAACATATTATTGCTCAAATGGTCTTTACCTACTGGGCAACTCCCTTGAGCAATTTTTCATTTAAATACTGGTTTTAAATGGATGCAAAGCAATGGTAGTATTCAATAATACAATTAGCCATTTTTATGGATAAATGTTTTCACAACCCGGCTCTTAGACTGCGACAAAAACTCGGCGACACACGGATAAACTAAACAACAAAGTAAATTATGAGCCAAAAATCTGTCAAATAAAGCAAAAACACTTGGGTATCTGGGAAAAATCTGTAATGTTGGTTTTGTAGGGAGTGGATGAGTGGGAATATGCTGCATGGGTAAGTGGATGAAAGAGAACAATTTTGAATGCTAATATGTTTGATGGTGGAGATTTCCCTGTCATGTTGCATCCTGTTAAGCCTGCTCAAGGTGTTGGTGGGAAGACTGCTCCTGGTGGTACTGTTTTAAATCCTGGCTTAACATTTGATCAACAAAATGAACTGCTTTGTTACATTTGGAGCACAGTAGACCCCGCATCAGGCTGAGCTGCAGACATTTGCTCTTGTGAATAGGAAACATGAGAAAGAACTTAAGACTTTTGAGGTTGAATGGTACAAACTAAGTCTGTACACTCAAATCTGACTCAGTTTGCTTTGAATGTTGCTTCTGTATCCCTAGAGGTGTCATCACTGTTTCAGCATGTCGCTGACAGTAAGAAATAGCTGGATTCAGAGCGTAAATTATTATGACAATGTGCAAGAACAGGTAAGGCTTAAGAAGCTTTCTGTTCGCCACCATTGAGGGACAGTCAACGCTATTCTTTAGTTAAAGCTGCTGTGTTGAAAGCATATGAGTTGGTACCAGAAGTTAACAGGCAGTTGTTTAGGTTGTGGTTAAAGGCCCCATGCTTGTGTCACT